>JAWPHD010011340.1:0-84927 GCA_037043455.1 Cyrtodaria siliqua
GTCCACCAATGCCAACAATACATATGACCAAGTATCAAACAAAGAAATTGAAATTATCAGAAAAAGTTAACTGAGGTTAACTTACCTAACCAAACTGATGTTTTGGGTAAATAACGCAAAACATGACCCTGACCTTGGTAAAAAAAAAATATTCACCGATGTGAACCAAGGTTAAGTTACCTAACCAAATTTAAGTTTGGAGAAAAAAAGCAAAATATGACCTTGACCTTGCTGGTCGGCGTGAGATGTGTTGCGTCCTACATTAACGAACACATTACCTCTCAAGAACAGACTTAATAAAAACGAGTCTGTTATTTTATTCTCTTGGTGGTGTTTGCTGCATTCAAAGGATCTCCATTATCAGTATTTATTTACATTCTTAACACTAGCGTTCGTTTCGTGCAGTGTTGCGGCTGTTAAATGTCTCCCCGTGCTACGAATCAGTAGTGTTATTTGCACTTGCCCTTTGTGATAAACGAGTTCAATGCAGTTGGCTTTAGAGTAGGATACCATTTACGCCGGTGCTAGTAGGCTAGTGAGATCTTGCGTCTTGCATGACCCCTCACGAACAGACTCAATAAAACCGATTATGATAATTTATTCATTTGGTTGTGTTTGTTACTTCCAAAGGATCTCCAATATCATTCTTGATTTAGAATTTGATTGCCAAGTACACAGTACCACAAATATAAATTTAATTAAATTAAATCGAAATACAACTTTTAAGATATATACACTGATGTGTCTAAAGATAAGGTAGCTGCAGCAGCTGCTGTTCAAAACAAAAAATAAAGAGCCGCCTGCCTGACAAGGCCTGTACCTTTTCAGCTGATCGTAAGGCAACTGAACTTGCCTTAAACTATATCCAATAATCTGACGATGATCATTTAGTAATCTTTTCTGATTTCGTTTCATCTTTTCAAGCCCTGGGTAATATGAGACATGATAATCCAGTTGTACTTCAACTTTTAGAAAAGTACAATTCTCTTATAGTTATGTTAATTTTTTCTGCTGGCTTCCAAACTATGTAGGAATACGTAGTAATGATAGAGCTGATAGTGCTGCTAAGGCAGCATTAGATTTACATATATCTGATGCAAAATTACCTTATAATGATTTTAAAAGTTGTATTAACACATATATCCGTAACTCTTGGCAAGCCGCTTGGGCTTTGTCAGTGAACAATAAACTCCATACAATTAAACCGTTACTCGGAGAATGGCGTTCTTCTAGCAGGCCCATTCGTCGAGAAGACGTTGTTCTAGCCCGGACTTTGTATGTGTCGTGTTCGGTCGTTTACAAAGGTCCATTATCATACTCTTTTATAAGTCATTATACTATGTTCTTATATATATTTACTTGTTTACACACCCGTAGACGAGCATTTGTTGATTTACATATATACATATTTTGTATTACCACCATATCATCCCTTATTTGTAATGTTTTATCTTTATAAATTTACATTAATTTTTCATTACTACGTCATGACTGACTTCATCTTTCATCGGTTTTTGCGCACAATATGACCTATTTATGTGTCGACGAACCGTAAAACACCATTCATTCCTTCCTTCATTCCTTAGAAGTAACTACTATTGATAGCAACTGCTTTGCTTCAAGGTTTACGTTGCTAATCTCTAAACAACCATACATAAGCCTTTGAACTTGTATATTCAACTTCTTATCAGCTTAGTTGCTGCAATTAGTATTCAACTATCTAGTTCTGTTGAGGTCAATGGTTAAAACTATTCATAGAAGGGAATGACTATTGACCCGAAACTGTTAACTATTGACCGAGACGAATTGGAGGTCAATAGATCAGTGAGAGTCAACAGTCATTCCCGAGGATGAATAGTTTGAACCGTGGACCATGTTGACAGAAACAGAAGTATATAGTTGTTTTATGATATTGAATCATACAGAAAAAAGTAAGAAAATATGTCAAGATAAGTAATTTATTTTTATTATGGAAACAATGATTGAATGTCTCGCTTGCACTAATTCTTTCAATTCTTCGTCAGTTGATCAATGAAAAGCTTGTATGTCCTCAATTGTTAATTTTATCCTATGTCATCGAGATCTTACGGTAAATAATTGACATTGGTAATAAAGCGCTTGAATGATCTGGAAGATACTATTGACGCGTCAAGAGAACTATTCACCCGAAAGAGAACTATTGACTCGCGAGTCTGGTTTAAACCGGATTGGACACGTTTGAACATGTTTTCAAGTTAGTAGTTCATACTAATAACTTGCACGTGACTGCTTTTCGGCCAATGAAAACTACGTATATAAAATGATATATAATACTACATAGCAGTATACGCTAAATATATGTCATAAACAAATTGAAAGTCACGTTTATTATGTATTTTGCGAGGTTAGTTAATGCCGTTGCTAATAATAAAGGGCATCTTATTAACATCTGTTTCATTTGGCAGTTGTGCAGGCTATATTTATATATACCTACTTGTTAACCTTTCTATTGTTTTGCTGTTAATGTTGAATGTTGAACTCATTCACAGTTAAAACCTACGTCATTTCAGGCTACTCTGAGGACATTGTTTGCGAGTCTTATCGTAGCAATTACAAACGTTTGTATATGTTGGCGCTAACTGACTATCGTTGATTGTTTAATATTAGTACAGTTCCTTCGTGAAAAAATTGTGCACTTTGGGTTAAAAGGCATGAAACTTGGCACACAGGTAGAGTTTAACATACTAATTTTTTTGGCTATAGGGCCAAGCGAAAAAATCCAAGATGGTCGCCAAATCCAAGATGGCCGCCAAAATAATATGATTATTCTTATTTATTTTTTTATATTTTTTTGTTATGGTAATTTTTAACTCAAATGTTCATATTTTAGTGGTGTGAGGTGTAAGGTTTCCTAAAATAATATTATTATGGTTTCAAAACTATTAATATTACGATAAAATTCAAAATGGCGGCCTTAAAGCGCGAAAACCAGTGTTGTTTTTTTAAAAGTTAGTTTTATTTTAATGCAAGTTCTTTTGGCCTTTGCAATCAGAAAGGAAAGGTCGAAGTCTGACCATTTACATAGTAAAAGTGTCCATAATGTATTGATTTAAAGTGTTAAAACAACAACTAGAAAGAAGACAAGTATTTTTTCATTACAAGTTTTTTCAAAACAAATCTGCACATATTCTGCTTTTCAAACTTATACATCTTATGAGAAGTAATATTCAATTATCACTTAGTGGAATAGTCAGAAGTGGTCTTGATACAGCTATGCAGAACATGCATCCTACGTTCGATAATATATACATACTCTACTTAACAATTGTGTAAATTGTTCCAAGATATCTCTTTTTGTGTACCTGAAAAGCTAATCGTTGTCTCTCTCACAATCACCACCACACCTACATAGTGCTGTATATCTTATTGCCGCTTGTACACATGTACATCGGCTTCTGTATACCTTTTCTGTCTGACACCCACATCTTAGTAGTTCTTGGCAAGCTTTAGAAGCTTCAGGAAGTACTGTCCACAATGGTTCCCAGATCTGGTCTTGGGTTCTCTGCCAGAACCAAAGACTTGGGCATGGTGAAATAGCACTTAATCCAAATACTGACCCACAACAATACCCAGCCTGGTATGCTACTCCCTTAGTGTGTTGAAGTAAAGCAGCACATGTTGGTGGTATTAAATCGATTGACCTTCGTTTCTTTGTGAAGAGATCTTTTCGTACCTCATCTGATGTTTACGCGTGCTTGTCCTGTCGTACAAAAATACTACTAAGCTACATCTGGAATCGGCATCTTCTATTCCAACTCTTGTAAAAAAGGAGTACAGCCCAATACATGAAAAGCTTCAATGACATCTGGATAAATGCTGCTTACTGTCCATGAAGACTTATTTCCTTTACCACTGAAAACGAAAGTTTGGTCACAGCCTGTAAAAGCATGCATACCTGACAATGCTTTCGACTTTTCTGGACCCAGGGATTCGGTTATGCCATGTGCAGATATGAAACGAAAATGCTTCCCAGTGCCAAATGTAATCCACAATTCATTAACACAAAGCTCACTGAAGAGAGCAATTGATAACTCAAAAACATCAGTATCAACAGTTCTGATCATCACTCGTTTGTAGTTTTGTTTACCACAGACTTTCACATGCAACAGTAACCTAGCATCTGCCTCTTCATGTGTACATGGCGAAAGATCACTTACATCTTCTCTCGGTGGATTGCAGATCACATCTTTGTCCTTGGTTGACACTAAATTTCAGTTGCCACAGATTCAGTAGCTAGTTAGCTAAAGAGTTTGACCTTATTTTCATCAACTCGAAGGAATAATTTCCAATTTGCAGGTACATTTGAATCTGACTGCACTCTTCTACGTACACCGTTACCACGTTTACTGCATGTCATCCTTGTAGCGCGGCGGATTTGTAACCGAGGCCCTGGGTTCAATCTTCCGTGGTGCCACTAAGTTTCGTCGGTCTGTTCTTGGGCAAGACACGTTCCCTTAGCCTCGCCCGTCGGATAGGGACGTAAACCGGGCGGTCTATCCTCCGAGCACGTTAAAGAACCATAGGAATCTATTCGATATAAAGAGTAGGGCACGTTCCCGGATTCCTATGTATCCTTCCCCTCTCTCTGGGGCGGCTCTAAATAACCTATACTGTGTTGATGAGCCGTTAAACAACATTCAATTCAATTCAATTGATATACTGATACCAGACAATATCTACTCTGCTTGTATTTGGTAGTTGTCTTTTGATGAAGGGAGTGAATACCTGCTTGGAGTAGTCTGCAAATGTATTGGCTGCTCCAGGTTTTAACATGTTAACTATAGCTGCACCATCGAAGTGGTTCTGCAGACATTCGATGGTTCTGCAGACATGTTAGCAAATCTGATTGTGTTCCAGATCGCAACTTACCAAATCTAGAGAGAGATGCGAGGTAGCTTTGGTAGCTTTGGTTTTCATGGCGAAAAAAGTTATCAGTGTCACCATCACGAACTTGACAGGAAACATAGAGTTGGGAAAATAATGAACAGTTCTTCTTTAGCGAATTGATTGCCTCCCTTTCATTTGTCATCTTTCGTTGACTCACTGGACAACTAAACAAAGGAAACGTATTCTTCTTTATTGGCTCACATAACGAAACAGTTTTCTCTTTAAGCCGTTCCTGCACATACATGGCGAACTTCTCTTCTCCTACTAATTATATGTTACAAACTATGGCAGCTACATGCTCATCTAAAACGTCTCTAGTGGCTAATACTAGCAGGTCACTATTGTGAACTCCACATAGACAGTCACTTGATTTGCAAAGGTAGATTGAAATCCTTTCTGATGATCGTGGTTATGCGTATTTGGTTCCTTACATTGAGTATTCTTAATAGGATCCTGTGACAATTCAAATTCGGTTATAACCGTTGACACTTCTGGTCAAGAAACCATCCACCGAAGCAACTGTGTTGTATTTTCTGTTAGGCCCACTGCTCCCTCATCATCTTTGACACATTTGTTGTTCTGCTCATGGGCATGGTCAATTACAATTGATGAAAAGGCCTGCTGGGTTTTCTGAATCACAAAATTGTCTTTGTTAAACTCTGTGACTACAGCTGGGTGATTTTCTGTTAAAATATTTATGTCCCGCAGATGCACTGATATAGCATAATTGATATGACCTAATGCAAAAAAGCAATTTTGCAATTAGCAATTCAAATTGCAAATAATACTGGAACTGAGGACCTTTTCTTTTTTTTTCCTCTTGCCATTCTTCAAAGGTTAAACACTGGTCACCCATAGAACACTAGTGTAGGCCTTATAGGCCTTTGTCATCAAAATGTACAAGCTGCTTGTAGTGACTTGGTGTGCATGTCGTATTCGTGATATATAACTGGCTTTAATGAATGAATCTGCTTTGCCAGATGTGGCAATATGGCAGAGGTCCATCCACTGCTCTCTAACCAATCACCCAGTGTTTTCATAGCTGCTAGTTCAATATATAGCCCTCCAAACATCACAACAATGTGGTCTTCACCATAGAATGGCGTATCATGACCACCGACGTTATCTGCTGGTTTACTTCTGTTGTTTAGCTTATGTTCGGCGTGAAATGCTGCGTAAAATTAGCAGGTCGATTTATTAATTTATTAATCGAGCATCATTTTAACTTTAAACCTGCTTGAATATGGAACAAAATGTTGTTGTAAATTTTCTTTCTTATTATACAAAATGTTTTTTATACCACATGTTTAAATATATTATTGGTGCAATATATTGATAATTCATCAGTAAGTAATATGTAAAAGCAGATTGCTTTGACCTATTCTAATAATTAATATTACTGATTTGCAAATATGCAAGTTATGTGGAAAATCTAAGGGGTCTCCCCGTGTTTTGAGATTGCAGTGCGTCCCTTTAAGGATTTTTTTATTACATTTTTTTATTTGTTTTACTATTAAACTTATATTTTGAGCATTAAATTGGACAATATTTATTGATTTTTAGTGTTATTATATATCTCTAAAGACAATAGGTGAAATTTCAGGACTTTTGGCGGCCATTTTGAATTCGGTGGCCATATTAGATTTTTTTTGCTTGGCCCTATAGCCAAACTGTTTGATATGATGTCATCTATTACTGTGCCAAGTTTCATACTTTTAACCCAAAGTGCACAATTCATTCAATATTTTGCACGAAGGAGCTGTACTATATGTCGGGGAGCTAGAGTAATATCTTTAGAATACCAAATTACTCTGCAGTAACGATGATCTTTATAGCAAGCTTACTTTATAGAGTACATTTTAGATTTTTGAGATGTTTTGCATGGCATGGATTTTGCTGAAGTAAGCGGCACGCAGTGTGTTTTATGTTTTGTTGGTTTGCTTAATGAACTATAATTTTGATGCAGAGTTAATTGGTTATTGTCATTTTGAATCTTATTCGAATTATTTAATTTATGTATTTAAAATATTTAATTTCAATTCCACGTTCCGAACAATCGTATCATTGCCAAAATGTTCACATCATCAACAAATAAGTGTACTATTCTAAGGCAGAATACCACCAAAGTGGGACGACACACATATTTGGTATACTGTACCCTATATTGCGTACGGCCGTATAGTGGTACAATCGTAGATACCGGTAGCTATAGATTTCCACCAGTTCATTAGGTATTTCAAAACCCGTCTCGCAAACTCGTGTTCTAGCTCAGTAAAAGACAAAAATGATAGATAGTTGTTCATAAATGTCTCTCTAATCCCTAGCAAGAATGAGAAAAAATGGTCCAATAGAAACCGCAGCGATCAAGCGTAGGTCCGCACCATAAACCGGAATATGAGAATAGTTAATATGTCAATGAAAATGACAATACGTAACATAACGAGTGGAGAAGACAGAAGACTTGGAACGATCAGTAATGCCTACTGGTTAGATTAAAACGATAGTATGTCTATACAATCTCGATATTATCATGACAGTAACGCCCAAATTGACAAAACATCGTAAATAAAAGTACATCCCATAAAAACGAAATTTATGGCATTAAAATCCACATCCAGAGAAAGTATCAAACAATACTCTTCAATGTTGTTACAAATACATACATAAAAACATAATTAGAAAAACCTCTGGATGCATCCAGAATTGTACTGAACAACCACGGCACTAGCAGCCAAAGAGAAAACCAATCTATGGTACGTCCAAAAAAAACTTGGGAATAATGAACGTTTAAGCTTTGACCAATGACTGTGCACGTAATTGCATTTTACACACACGTCATGTGAAGAACATCATCGGAGTATACGAGTGTTGCGACTGATACATACATATTGTTTCGTTCAACACATTATTCGTGGTACTGTATATATAATGTGACGTTTTTACTCGTTGAACAGAATACAATATGTCATACTGTCTTTGGGCACATTTTTTTCAAATACGTATTTGATCATTGTGACACAGGTGATTTCTCGCTCAAAATATCAATTACACATATAACAGCAAATAGACATGAATTCAGATTGTAAACAGGGATAAGTACAAGTATAATTTTAGCATTCTGTTTTATTTCTAAAACAATGTATACATATACAGAGTTGTCTATCGTGTATAATATTGTAATATAAAACATGTAGAAAATAAATGTATTTTTATTTTTCGAAGAACATGATGTCGAACGACAAAACAATACTACATAAAACATAAAATAATACGAAACTATGACATTTACACAGTTTCTTCTCTCTCTTAAAATGATAGCATGTATCAGTTAAGCGAGCTCATCACTTAAGACGTTAGCTAAACATGGAAACACATGCTGTATAATGTGACATTGTCAAAATAAAATTTATTTAACCTTTGTTTTATATTAAAATTAATATAAATGCGTCGAGTTTATCTTGGTTTAACGCTTGTTCAGACTACTCAGTAAATATGTATACAATATACTCGCGTCTGTGCCCGTGCCCGGGTGCACATACATTAGCGTATTACTGTATAGCTAAATGGCATGTGACGAACTTAATCGGAGTATACGAGGTCGCGACTGATACACACATATGTTTCGTTCAACACATTATTCGTAGTACTCTATACATAATGTAAGGTTTATTTTCGTTGAATAGAATACAGTAATCACTGTGCACATGTTTTTTTCAAATACGTGTTTAATCACTGTGACACAGGTCCTTTCTCGCTCAAAAAATCAAGCATACTACACAAATATATATTGTTTTATATAGAATATTATAAATAAACCTGTATTTGCACCACTTTCCGATGCTCTGTACATATTATTTGAGCAAGTTGAGTAAATCCACACGTGTGTGTGTGTGTTTTATATGCATGTAGATTTGTTCAAGTTTAAGTGGACACATAAACACGCCAAGTGGTACAGGTAAACCGTATTACATAGCAACGTTATCAAGTTCAATATCCCCGAAAAACTATGGTACATTCTGAACTGTACGTAATTATAAAAGTATGCAGGGTTCTTCTTCATTTCTGTTTTGTCTACGTATCCAATTACATAGGCCGCCCCAGATGCTTGTTCGCATTCAAACAGTTTCTCCATGCTGTCAACAATCTCTGGGATGAGGAAGAATGAGTTGACGAACGTAGAAATAACACAAATAGTCAGGATAATCGCCTGAAAAAAGGGAAGAAACCATGATGTTATTATTAATTTCGACGAAAAGTTTTACAAGGCAAAACGAACTAAACATGTAAAGAACTTGATAATAACACCGGAATCAGAACCGCAGCCTAAATGTACAAATAAAATATAAATATTATTCAATATACAGTCGACTATCTCTGGGTGATGATTGCCTAAAGGCAGTTAGGAAACATTACATAGTCGCAGGTGAACGCAAACGTGAATATATATTAGTTATCCAGTAGGACAGCGTTACACGCCTAGATTTCGTGAAAGTAATTGATAAAACATTTTGGAGAAATAAATGTAACCTTAACATAAGCACTCCCGCAATATCAATTGCCAAGTACACGTGGTAACCATTTCGCTTGAGGTCAAGGACTTATAAAAAGACGCAGTTGTTAAAACTAAGTCCATGATCATCTCGGATTAACGCAAGCACTACTAAAAGAAGATGTATACCTCGAACAGGAAAGGTAGCATTCAACGACGACAGTCGACAACAAACACACACAAACACACATACACACACACACACACACACACACAACTATATATAAAGGTGAATAAAATGCAAGATAAGACATCACAAACACATAATGGTTAACAATAGGGCTACAGCCTTGGCACGGTCAGTGGCAAAAAGGGGCCGCTGGGGGTTTATACCAGATTCTAGGGTGATTTAGTGTTGCTGGTCACAGTTTAAATCGTTGTAATTGTTATTTGTGATCCAGTAAAACAACATTATCCTCTGACGGTTAATTAACTCAGAAATTATTTTGTTTGCATCAAATTAAGCTAACAGCTAATACGTTTTCGAATGCGCATAGTACAGCGTAAATTACTCCCAGAACAGTAAATATAACCACAGAAGAAAGAATAGCAGCGAACTGTGAATTGATCGACCACTCAACCTGCAATGCGTTGCAAAATGCGACGGTCATAACCTCTTTTAATAAAGATTGTATATAAGTGATCCTGACCAAAGATCTTACCAAGTTTGTAAATAAAGTCACCATAGACGAGTTGAAGATAAACACATATTGAAAATGGGATCGCTTGGAAACAATCAACACAAAGTAGAGACGAGTAGCGAAGTAGCCAGTAAGTCTGTTAATGAGCTGTAATATAAGGTGTAACATCTCTCATTCCTCCTAACATACTTAAGCAGTGTTCTACTTTAAAGACACACAGATTGTGCTTAATAATAACAAGGATCATTTAGTAATAACACTACTGATCTCTAGTCGGGCGATTATTTTAATGGCTGCCACATAGTACTAAACAAAGGCTAGTAGACAGTAAATACTGCAAGGTCCATGCACAACTAAAACGACGGCCACATACCTGTTTTCGTTCTAAAGTAGACAAAGTGTCATACGGATGGCGCATGACATAGGTTACCAATGTGACCGAAGACAGTACTAATGTTGTGGCGAAGTACATAGGAACTAGTCGCTTCTGAACCTGTCCAAACATTATGCGCGGTATGCTGTAAAACATAGCCAAACCTGAAAGGCATATGGACATTTTGAATTGCAATTTGTGATAATTATATCGAAAAACAAACATACTGTTAAATGGTTAGCCGAGTATATTGAGATGTGTATAATGATTGTTTTTACGGTCATGCATTTTGATCATCGGTCAAAACCGTTTGCGGGTCCGTTACATACAATTAAATCGTCCTTATACCCTAAAACCTGCCATGCAAAGATTTTCTAACTTACCTGTGTAATTATACCCATGTGCATCTAATTGTTTAATGTTTGTTCAGCAAAATAAAGTAATAGGGTCGGCTTTGTGTGTGATTTCTATGAAAGGAATACGACTAGTTTGTAAAGGCCATAGACAGTCGTTACTCCTAGAAATAGGCCGTGACCACAGGTTGACACTACTACCGTTCGTATCTCTAGCAAAGTGAACATATATTTTACCACGGATACAAAGTATAATACCAACACGAACACATACTGATATGTACGCATAAATGATATCAATTAAAAACATCGTTTGTTTAAAAAATCGCATCTAATATTTCAGCACACCTTATTTCCATGTAGTTGTTATTAAAATATTTCAGAAAAAAATATACTTCATTCTTAAACACTTAGGGGTTTCAACATCGAGTCTCAGTCAGTCATTTACTATAATCTAACATTCACCTGCAATAAATGTGACCCAACATTGAGCTCCGAAATGCGCCGCAAATGTCAACAAGTGTAGGAATACAACGGAAGTAGAATTAGGATCATAACTGCGTCTCGCGGGAACCAGGAAGTAGGACAACAATAGCAGCATTGTAGTTCCAGCAAAATAGCGCAACTGCCATAAACTGAAAATATATCAAGGAAAATGTTATTACATAATAATTACAAACTGCAAACAATACACATATTTACTGCATTCTGATTGGTTAGTCATTCTTAAAAGTGTCCTGTTATTTCTCAATAACACGTCAAAATAAAATAGTTCCAGTTGCGCAGGCACAGACTTAAATGGAAGCCCAACATTTGATTTGAGCGGTGAAAGTGGTCCTGGGTATGCTCGGGCTGCCAAACACTATATCAGGTAAAGAAATGGAACTGTCCGGGCTTCCGACCTTCCACGTGGCTACGCCCCTGATTTTCTTTCCTGTCATTTGTTTAAACCATAACGTCATAACGAATGTAAATAACGAATGTAAATTTAAACAGATACTCGGTAAACATGGTAAAGGTAAACACTTTATCATAATATTACAATCGTAACGCTTGAATATGTGTACAGTATGTCATGTTATTTTAAAAAGCTGAATCAATAAGAACAACCGATATGTATGGCTCCCCCACACAAAGTGTGGTAGGGGAGCCATGTTGATGTTGTGCTTTCTGTCTGTAGGTCTGTGTGTGTGTCTGTGTCACAAACGATGTCCGATCAATAACTAGAGAATGGTTGGACCTAGGGTCCTCAAGCTTGGAAGGATGGTTGGTCATGACCATTAAATGACACCTATTGATTTTGTGGTCACTAGGTCAAAGGTCAAGGTCGCGGTGACCTTAACTATCAAAACAACGTCCGATCAATAACTAGAGAATGGTTGGACCTAGGGTCCTCAATCTAGGAAGGATGGTTGGTCATAAGCAGTAGATGACTCTATTGATATTGGGGTCACTGGGTCAGAGGTCAAAGTCGCGGTGCCCTTGACTATCAAAACGATGTCCGATCAATAACTAGAAAATGGTTGGACCTAGGATCCTCAACTTCGAACGATGGTTGGTCATGACCAGTAGATAACCCCTATTGATTTTAGGGTCACTAGGTCAAAGGTCAAGGTCGCGGTGACCTTGACTATCAAAACGATGTCCGGTCAATAACTAGAAAACGATGTCCAATCAATATCTAGGAAATGGTTAAACCTAAGGTCTTCAAACTTTGAAGGATGGTAGGTCATGAGCAGTAGATGCCTCCTCTTGATTTTGGAGTTATTAGGGTCAAGGTCGCGGTGACCTTGAATATCAAAACGATATCCGATCAATAACTAAACAATGGTTAGGGTCCTCAAACTTCGAAGGATGGTTAGACATGACAAGTAGATGATTCTTGTTGATTTTGTGGTCACTAGGTCAAAGGACAAGGTGACCTTGACTATCAAAACAATGTCCGATCAGTAACTAGAGAATAGTTGGACCTAGGTCCTCAAACTTGGAAGGATGGTTGACCATGACCAGTAGAAAACCCCTATTGATATTGGGGTCACTAGATCAAAGGTCAAAGTAGAGGTGACCTTGACTATCAAAACGATGTCCGATCAATAACTAGAAAATAGTTGGAACTTGGGTCCTCAAACTTCGAACGATGGTTGGTCATGACCAGTAGATAATCCCTGTCAATTTTAGGGTCACTAGGTCAAAGGTCAAGGTCGCTGTGACCTTGAATATCAAAACGATGTCCGATCAATAACTAGAAAACGATGTCCAATCAATAACTAGAGAATGGTTGAACCTAAGGTTCTCAAACCTAGGAGGATGGTTGGTCATGACAAGTAGATAACCCCTATTAATTTTGGGGTCACTAAGTTCAAGGTCGCGGTGACCTTGAATATCAAAACGATGTCCGATCAATAACTAAACAATGGTTGGTCATAGGGTCCTCAAACTTGGAACGATGGTTGGACATGACAAGTAGAAGATTCCTGTTGATTTTGTGGTCACTAGGTCAAAGGTCAAGGTCGCGGTGTCTCAATGTCCGATCAATAACTAGAGAATGGTTGGACCTAGGGTCCTCAAACTTGAAAAGGTGGTTGGCCATAACCGCTATTGATTTTGGGATCACAAGGTAAAAGGTCAAGGTGGTGGTGACCTTGACTATTAAAACGATGTCCGATCAAGAACTAGAGAATGCTTGGACCTAGGGTCCTCAAACTTGGATTGTTGGTTGGTCATGACCAGTAGATGACCCTGTTTATTTTGGGGTCACTAGGTCAAAGATCAAGGTCGCGGTGACCTTGACTATCAAAACAATGTCCGGTCAATAACTAGAGAATGGTTGGACCTAGGGTCATCAAATTTCTAAGGATGGTTGGTCATGACCAGTAGATATTACTGATAAAGATAGTAGATACAGTCACAGGGATATTGAATATCAAAACGATCTCTGATCGATAGAGAACGGTTGGACCTAGAGTCGTCAATTATGTCCGTTCGGGAAACGGCCCGGGCGAGTGGGGGAGCCATACGTTTTTGTCCCATGGACAACAACAATTTCTAGTTTAAACCTTTTTCCGCTGGTAAAATGGTGCACACCGGTGAGTTTGGGGAGACACTTTTGGGGATACAACGGGCTTGGGGATATCAAGGAAAAGGCTTTCGGTCGGGGTTTGCTTTGCCTAAAAGCAGCTACGCCGCTACAATCATATTTATTTAGATCTTTATTGTACCTTTGGGCGGAGTAGACTTCGAATCTGAAAATTTGTAATTTGGCTCATCGATTCAACTGAAATTAATTTAATTCAGAGCTTACTGGGGCATGTGAAATAAAAATCGACTGTAAGCAGCGAAGCGGTTTTATACAAAATTTGTGACCCATCATTGACGTGTTATACTTCGATAACATCACAAAAAATGAAAAACAATCCTTAAATGGAAAAACATATTGCGCAATAAATCAAACCCAAGTATAATTTTTGAAATCTTGTCTACAGAGAAACATGTCATGATTTAAATCAAATTGTCTTGCATCTCTCTCTCCTCTCGCTCTCTCTCGCTCGCTCTCTCTCTCTCTCCCCTCTCTCTCTCTCTCTCTCTCTCTCTCTCTCTGTATATCACTTTCACTTTCAAACAGTTTTTCTTGTTAACTTTAAGTGGATACATTACATGTGGAACTAATGGATGTTTAAACGAATATTCTCAATCGTCGTTTGACATAATTGTGTTTTCTATTTTTTTTGTAGATGATACATGTATAAACGTTACAAACCTTCCAATCTACATAATGTTATTATCGTATGACTAGTTTTAAGTTGGGGTTCCGGGTGTCTGACCATAGTAGCGGTTTCAACCTGTCTCGTGGTAGTGACATGCCCAGTTAGTACACTAGCCACGGGGTTTTTCTTATCCCCAGCGTTTTTATTCCGTTTGCTACTGTTTTGCTGCATACTATATATTTTGGTCGTAAACTGTGTATTGACCAGTCTACCCAATTGCTGTATATAATTAGCCAGTTCCTATATAGAATATATATAGTATACAGTAGTGTGTTTATATATACGTTAATTTGTATAAACGTATCTTGTGTAATATTTGATTTGATAATATTATGAAGTAATACACACGCCTACTGTAGTGCTGTTTCTTTTAAAAAATAAAAAAGCAAGCAAAATACCTAGAGATATTTAACAGACGTGTGTATTATGTATCTTGTATGATTTCACTCGGGAAGACAATATCCCGATTTGCAATAGCGCTTTCGACCTAAAAAGGTCTTCTTCAGTTGCAATGAAATCCTAAATTATTTATATTATCAATGACAATATGTTTATTGTCTTAGTATGTTGTGTAGGAAAATCCCTTATTTTGAATGTTTCAAAATGTATGGGACCGTCTAGTTCACAATTAGCACTCACTGTGGTACTGGTATATAGGGATATCACCTATTCTCGGCAGTTATTACGGTATATTCCGTAATCTGCCAAGTTTATATAGTACCTTTAGCAGTGAGATATACCCTTTGGCATGTATTTCGTAATATCGTGTATTACTACTTATGTATGTAGCGTGTACGATCGTGTGTTACACTGTAATGTCGTGTATGCACTGACATGCAACCTGATATCTCGTTCTGAGGGGATACGATGTCTATAGTACGGATCTCCAAATACTCAGCTAGCGATTTACGTTAGTAAAGTAAGGCAATCTATATGTGGCTTATATATTGTCTATTTCTTTTGGTGTCTACACTTTTTGTATAGATGAGTATACTTTAAGTAGTCAGGGGTAAGACCAGACCGGGTTGATACTGTCTATATTGTCTTACAGTTAATGTTTATGAGTGTATGTATTGGAGAATACACTCAAAGGCACTCTACGGCGTGATGCCGTTAAAAGTCTGGTTGAGTCCAGAAATAAGATCAGATCGGGTTGATACCGTCTAGGTTGTCTTATTCAGCCTTCAACTTTGACCAAAGAAAAATAGAGAGAATTCAGGGGTAGGACCAGATTGGGTTGATACCGTCTGTATTGTCTTACAGTTATATGTTTATGAGTGTATGTATAGAAGAATACACTCAAAGGCACTATCTGGCTTAATGCCGTTAAGAGTCTGGTTTAAGCCAGATATAAGATCAGATCGGGTTGATACCGTCTAGTTTATCTTATAAAGCCTTCAATTTAACCAAAGAAAACAGATAAATATCGAGTTATACAATATTTTCAGAGCTGAAAATATACGTGTAACTCAGTCGATATATAGACAGAGAGATGCAAGGCTTGCAGGGAATAATATCCTAGTGCATTATCAACATCATTTCGATTCACGTATTGAATCTACTGAGTTTGAGCCATACGAATTTAGAAATGTATCTATAAAATCCTTTCATGAGATTTTTAAAGTAACTTCCTCTTGTCGGGGTTTTTAATAGATAATAAATTGGTACTGCTCAGCACTCAGAAGTTTCAGGTTGAAAAATCATGTATCCAGCAAATGGAAACATTGCATCACAGTTAACTAATTATTTAGTATATACATTTGTTCAGATGTGTATAATGTTATGCAATACGTTTTTCTAAACAAATTAATTAACTAACGGATTATTTCAATGAGTAAATGAACTTTGTACGAGAAACGCAATTTTCTACTTCCTTTCCTTCTTACTATTCATCTGTTTCCTTTATTCTTCTATATATACACTATTTTGCTACATGTATAACATAAGTAACATTGCACTGGCCTGCAAAATGTCATATTACACAACAATTGATATTTATGTAAACAGAATGTTCTTACCGACTTGTCATCCCGCCAAACATAAACGGCATTTTAAAACTTCTTTCTGTTTTGTCGTTCACAAAACTCGTTTGTTTTTATTCCAAATCTTTTCTTTTAAAAAGGCGAAACAAATACGTTTCGAACCAATATGTTATGATAACGTTTTTTCAAGAAGCTAAATAACTGCAATAATGATGGTACATATATTGTCTGTAATTATTTTATATATTTACAGTCGCAGTAGTTCCGATCGAATATATCCAACAATAATATATCTTGTTTATATTAAGATGCAGCGTCCTCCTTAGAAGATTCAAGTTGAAGATCGATATCTCGGTATAAATTATATTTGTAGGCTGCAGATGAAATAAATATATCTCTGTGGAAATAGTTACGATGGTATTATCATACGCACGTATTGTTGTTAACGTGCGTGCTATATTTCACGTTCTATAGTATATGTTATATATGTTATATAGGTTAAGTATTTTAATTAGACCCCGTGGCAGAATGGGTGAATCTTAGTGCTACTTTAGATAATAAACACACACACACGAAATGCAATTGAAGTAGAGATGAAGCCTTTGCTTTTAACGTTATTTTGATAGCCACAAAACTTATTTCAGTAGTTTTGTTCTTATTCTTTTTTTTCTTTTCTTTTTTTTATTTACTTATTGTTTTAACAATAGGGACCTTGTACTTTCGCCAATTCCATTGATATCAGATCATAGCTGCTTATTTTAAGATGAGCATTGACATGCCAATTAATATGTCCAATTAATAGCTTTTTCGAATATCGGAAATTGCATTTTCGATAAAGAAATTGTAATTTTGATATCTTAAATACAGCATTACCGATATCGGAAATCAATTCCGTTATCGGAAATACAAATACGGACAATTTCCGATATCGGAATTACAATTGCCGTTATCGGAAATAAAATTACCGTTAACTGAAATTGTCATTTTCCAATCGGAAAGTGTAGTTCGATATCGGAAATAGTAATTCCGATATCGGAAATTGTAATTTCGATATCGGAAATTGTTATTCCGATATTAAAAATTGTAATTCCATATCGGAAATTGACGAATAAAAACACTTTGGCTTGCCATATGTTTTATAATACTGAAAAGATTACTCTTCGAAGAAACAACTACAAACAAGATAGATAAGAAGCAGACATTTTTACTGTTCTATTAAATATGTTCATGTGAGGTAATATGATGTGCAATGAGGAAGCAAGTCACATTATGCATACAGTACCACGACTAATGTGTTTAATAATAATAATAATTTGTAGCCGGGATCCACATTTTACAGTCGACACACAATATTAAACAAACGCTATTGTGAATGTCAATGAATACCCAAAAGGGCTGACGAGATCCGAAACAGAGGTCAGAATATGCCAATGAAAACCCAAAAGGGGCTCACGAGGTCCGAAACAAAGGTCTGAATATTTTATAAGGAATATTACACGAATAAATGAATGACGATTGTCTTGAATTGGTAGTTTCCTTGGTGGTCTCCCCGTGATCAATTGCTAGTGGGCGTGAGAGGAGTTGCGTAATACATTACCTCTCATGAACAGACATAATAAAACTAGTCTTCCACTTTATTCTCTTGGTTGTGTTTGTTGCTTTCAAAGCATCTCCATTTGTTCAGAGCACTGTGGCGGCTGTAAAATGTCTCCCCGTGCTTCGAATCAGTAGTGTTATTTTCACTTGTACTTTGGGATGAACGAACTCAATGCAGGTGGCTTTAGAGTATAATACCGTTTACGCCGGTGCTAGTGGGCGTGATGTTGCGTCTTACATTACGTCTCATGAACAGTCTTAGTAAAGCCAAATCTGCTACTTTATTCGTGTGTTGCTTCCAAAGGATCTCCATTATCAGTATTGATTTCCTTAAAGTAACTATCATTGGTACATGTAGAACTGTTTGCTCTAGGTTAAACGATTCAAACAGGTGTTAAATGATACATAAGCATTTGAACTAGTATATTTAATTTCACATCCGCTTAGTTGCTGTAATCAGTACAATATATATAACAGTATACACTAAGTAAATCGAAATTCACGTTCAAATTCACGCTGTTGCTAATAATAAAGGCATCTTCTTAACATCTGCTTCATTTGAAAGTTGTGCAGGCTACATTTGTATATACCTACTTGTTAACCTTTCTATTTTTTAATGTTGATCTCATTCACAGCTAAAACCTACGTCATCTCAGGCTGCATTAAAGACATTCTTTGCGAGTTTAATTATTGTAGCAATTACAACGGTCTGTACATTTTGGCACTAACGTCTATCGTTGATTGTTTACTATGGCGGGGAGCTAGAGTAATATATTTAGAACAGCAATACCACTCTACAATTAGAGATGATTCTTACAGAATGCTTAACGTGACTAGAGGACTACATTTTGCATTTTTTAAGATGTTTGCATGGCACTGATGTTGATGGATTAAACGGCATGCAGATAATAGTTCATAGCGGGGATTTCCTTAGTGACACTGTCCCGTTTTATTGGGTTGACAGTAGGGTAAGTGTGAGGTTAGGTGCACCCTAGAACCTGGTTTAAACCCCCAGCGACCTTTTTTGCCACTGACCGTTCCAAGGCGGTAGCCCTAGTGTCAACCCTATTGTGTTTGCTATGTTTTATTTTACCTTTAATTCATATTTAAATTTGTTCTTAGTTTCTGTGTGTGTTTATGGTTGACTATCGTCCTTGAATGCTGTTTTTCTTGTTCGATTTTTAGCATGGTGAACTTGTTCACCAAGCTATAGTTACCATGCTTTTTTCACGAATTCGATTTTTTATTCTAACTATACTTTTTTATGCATAAAAAAGGGGTACATCAGGATTTTTCTAGAAACATCTTAAATTATAAAACTATTCCAGTTCACGATATAAAACACTATCAATCAAAATGTGAAGCTAGAACTGTTAATGTCTAAAGTTTCAGAACACCATATAGCTAGGGTGGAATCGCACGTAATATGCTGAAATTAACCCTGGTGCGTCACCTAGGATAGCACGTATTACTTTGCAGAATGAATTTCTTTGCAAATAAAAGATTTTGTAGCCTCATTATGTTTTGGTTATGTAGAATAAAAAATATTAATATTTGTCAATTTTAAAATGGACACCTAGACCCCATAAAAAGCCTGATGTTCTCCCTTTAAGACTTAAGTCGGAAAACAAATTGTGTGTGTTTGTGTGTGTGTGTGGGGGGGGGGAGTTTTTTAAAGAGTTTTACGACTTTTATCTATGCGTCAATTTGGTAAAGGTAGAGGTAGACCTCATCTTGTGTCGTGGGTAAAAACGGCGATTCGGTTGGGTGACAGGAAACAAAACTTCTCAGTAGCCTATCTACCTATTAGGCCAAAAGGCCCGGGCCTCCACATCATTTTCACATATATGGTTTAAAAATATAACAACGAAATAATTGAATCATGTTCACTCCGAGTTGTGAGATTAAATCACAAGGTAGCCCGAGAACAGTGGTACTCCGAGTTGTGAGAATGAACTACAACGGTATCCCGAGACCAGTGGTATTCCGAGTTGTGAGAATAAATAACAACGGTATCCCGAGACCAGGGATACTCCGAGTTGAGAGATTAAAATCAAATGAGCACAAAGATTTATAAGTTATGTTTTGTATATGTGTAGTCTGTATGTCTCTACTACAAGTTGTGTGTAAAACATATGTTCTTTTAGTTGAAGTTCACACCTTTTGGAACAAGGAATCTTCAGGGAGAATTTGTCACTTTACAGTGACATTCCATGTTTAAATTTGTATATTATAAATCTTTGTGCAGCGGGGGATATGGCTGTCGTTCATTTGATTTTAATCATACTTGCATAGTAGGTCGATATAAATTCAAGGTTGTTTCCTATTTTAATTCAGCTATGTTGGTCAAAGGGTCTATGAATTACCTCCCCTTGAATTGGCAAAATTAGCTTGACGCTATATTCATTTCTAATGACTCAACCTTTGACAGGTGATGTTTTTTGATACACTTTTACACCTGTGAAGATATGGTTCTGATATGATGAAGCGTGATTAATTTTCATAACCAATCATTCCTTTTGTTCCCTTCTTTATTCCTGTATATACATTACCTTATCTTGTTTTAATCGTCTTACTTCCAGATACATTAAACAATTGATGTATTATTATTAAGAAGAGTTGACACATTTTCAGTCCATCCATGTCATGCATGATTGTAAAGAAACCTTCCATTACATGGATGCACAAATCATAGTTCACCATGCTCTCAGTACCTTCGGTACTTTGATTATATGTATAGTTACTTTGTTGCTTTGCTAAATGAACTATAATTTTGACTGCAGTGTTAATTGGTAATTGTTAATTGGAATCTTATTCGAATATTTTTTATTTTTTATTTAAAACATTTTTATTTTAATTTTATATTCCGAACAATCGTATCGTTGCCAGAATGTTCACATCAACAAATAAATGCACAATTCAAAGACAGAAGAATATTGCGTACGGTCGTGTAGTGGTACCTTTGTAGATACCGGTAGCTATGTATTTACTACCAGTGCATTACGTAGTTCACGAATCATCTCGCAAACTCGTGTTCTATCTCAGTAAAAGACCAAAGTGATGGATAGTTATTCATATATTTCTCTCTAATCCTTAGCAAAAATAAGAAAGAAATGGTTCTTTATAAACCACAGCGATCAAGCGCAATGGCACCGTAGGTCAATCGAAATATGAGCATATTTAAAAAGTCAATGAAGAGGACAATACATAAAATACAGAGAGGTAAAGACAGGGTTAGCGACTTGAAACGATCAGTAGGTAATTATGCCTACAGGTTAGCTTAAATCGATATATTGTGTACACAATAACATTTCTTCAACGCCCAAATTGACAAAACAGTGTAAATAAAAGTACATTCCACCAAAAGGAAATCTCTGGCATTAAAATCCACATCCAAAGTAAATATCAAACAATGCACTGACATGTTGTTGTAAAAACATATATAAAAACATAATCAGAAACACATTAAGATGTATCCAGAATTGTACTGAACAAGCACCACAGTTGCAGTCAAAGAGAAAACCAATCTAGGGTACGACCAAAAAGATAATGAACATTTACGCTTTAACCAATGACGGTGCACGTAGTTGGATTTACACACACGTCATGTGACGAACTTGATCACAGTATACGAGTGTTGTGACTGATACATACAAATATACCTGGTACTGTATACATAATGTGATGGTTTTACTCGTTGAACAGATTGCAGTAGACATACTGTCTTTGGGCACATGTTTTCTAATAAGTGTTTAATCACCGTGACACAAGTCCTTTCTCGCTCAAAATGGCAAACACACTTATAATAGCAATATACATCAATTCAGTTTGTAAACATAGATAAGCGCAAGTTTACTTTTAACATTCTGTTTTATTTCTAAAAAAATGTATACATATACAAATGGTCCATCGTGTATAATATTGTAAAATAAAACATGTAGGAAATAAATGTATTTATATTGTTCGAAGAGCATGCTGTCGAACGACAACAAACACTACACAAAATATAAAAATAATACAAACCTATGGAATTTACACAGTGGCGTCTCTCTCGTAGAACGATACCATGTATCAATTAAGGGAGATAACCACTTAAGCTAAACATAGAAATACATGGCTGTATAATGTGGCAATGTCAAAATAAATATTTTACAGCAAAATTAATTTAATTGAGTTTTTCTTGGCTTAAGCTTGTGTAGACTACTCAGTAAATGTTTATTCAATATATTCTCGTCCGTGTCCGTGCCAATGTCCGTGCCCGTGCCCGTGCCCTTGCCTGTGAGGATATACATTAGCATCTTACTGTATAGATAAACGTCATGTGACGCACTTGATCGGAGTATACAAGCGTTGCGACGGATACATACATATTTTTCGTTAAACACATTAGTCGTGGTACTGCATACATGACGTGTTTCCTCATCGAAAAGAATGTTGTAGTCATACTGTCACTGAGCATATTTTTTTCAAATACGTGTTTGATCACCGTGGCACAGGTCCATGCTCGCTCGAAACGTCAAGAAGCATACTACTACATATGCTTTCCTCTTTAATTGTACGATGACCGGACAGGCTGTGGACCCTATGATGACGCCTACCTAAAGCCCATTGGGTCGGTGGCGTTTGATGTTTGTCCCATGATTTTTCTTGTCGTGCCCTTAAGGGTTTATTCTCTTGTTGCTCTGGCTTTTGCCAGGTCATTGAGTACCTTCATTGTGGCTTTCTAGGCTAATGTTTTTTTGTATTATAATTACACGAGCATATTTTTGTTTTACTTATATTGCCTATTGATGCCTTGTTGGTTAGAGATTAGATCATGGCGGGGATTTCTTTATTTACACTGTCCTGTTTTATTGGGATGACAGTAGGGTAAGTGTGAGGTTTGGTGCACCCTAGAACCGGTTTAATTACCCCCAGTGACCTACTTTGCAACTGACCGTTCTAAGGCGGTTGCCCTACTGTCCACCCTTTTGTGTTTGTGATGTCGTTTGCATTTATTATTACTTTTGCCTTCTTGTTTGTCTGTTTGCGTGTTTGTTTTTGTGTTTTGTGGTTGACTGTTCTCCTTGAATGCTCCTATACCTGTCCGATATTTTTATATTTCTTTATACATGCATCTATATGGAATAACAATATAAATAAACCCGAATTCGAACCACTTTCCAATGCTCTTTGCATACAACTTGAGCAAGTTAAGTAAATCCACACGTGTTTGGGTGTCAACCCGTTTGTATTTGTGCTGTCTTATTTGGCCTTTTATTCATCTTTAAATTTGTTCTTTGTTCTATGTTTGTGGTAGACTGTCGTCCTTGAATGCTGCTTTTCATGTTCCATTTTTATATCTATGCTTTATATGCATGTAGATTTGTTCAGGTTTAAGTAGACACATAAACACGCCAAGTGGTACAGGTAAACCGTATTACATATTAACGTTATCAAGCTCAATATCCCCGAAACACTATGGTGCATTCTGAACTGTACGTAATTATAGTAGTATGTCGGCTTCTTCTTCAGTTCGATTTTGTCTACGTATCCAATTACATACGCCGCCCTATGTGCTTTTTCGCATCGAAACAGTTACTCCATGCTGTCAACAATCTCTGGGATGAGAAGGAATGAGTTGACGAACGTAGAAATAACGCCAACAATCGCTTGAAAAATGAAGAAACCATGATGTTATTATAAATTTCGACGAAATGTTTTACAGGGCAAAACGAACTAAGCACGTAAAGAGCTGGACACCGGAATCAGAACCGCGGCCTATATGTATAATTAAAATATTCGAAATACAGTCGACTATCTCTGGGCGATGATTGCGTAAAGGAAATTTAAAATAAATTGCATAGTCGCTGGTGAACGCAAACGCGAATATAAATTAGTTATCCAGTAGGACTGCGTTACACGCCTCAAATTTCGTGAAAGTAATTGATAACTTTTTTGGAAAAATAAATTTAACCTTAACATAAGTGCTTCCACATTATTAATTGTCAATTACACGTTTTAACCATTTCGCTTGACGTCAAATGCGTTTAGAAAGCCGCAGTTGTTATAACTAAGTTATTTCATGATCATCTCGGATTAATGCTAACTCTATTAAACGTTAATGTTGCAGGCCATAGTTTAAATTGTTGCAATAATTATTGTTATTTGTGCTATATCCAGAAGAACACCATTATCCTCTGCCGGTAATAAGTTCGAATCAAATTTAGCTACAAAGCTAACAAGTTTTCGATTGCGCATAGTATAGCGTAAATGTACTCCAAGAACTGTAATATAATCACACAAAAAGATTTAGCAGCGAACTGTAAATGGATCGCCCAATAAACATGCAGTTCATTGCAAAATGAGACGGTCATAACCTCTTTTAAAAAAGATGGTATGAAAGTGATCCTGACCAAAGATTTTACGAAGTTGGTAAACAAAGTCACCATAGACGAGTTGAAGATAAACGAATATTGCAAATTGGATCCCTTGAAAACAACCAACACAAAATAGAGACGAGTAGCAAAGTAGCCAGTAAGTCTGTTAAGGAGAGGTAACATAAGGTGCAACATCTCTCATTCTTCCTAAAATACTAAGCAGTGTTCTGCTGTAAAGCCATGCAGATGGCCATTAAATAATAACACTACTGATCTGTAGTCGGGTGACTCTTTTAATGGCGGCCACACAGCACTAAACAAACGCTAGTAGAGAGTAAATACTGCAAAGTCTATGTACAACTGAAACGACGGCCACATACCTGTTTTCTTTCTGAAGTAGACAACGTTTCATACGGATGGCGCATGACATAGGTTAACAAAGTGACCGAGGACAGTACTAATGTTGTGGCGAAGTACATCGGAACTAGTCGCTTTTGAACCTGTCCAAACATTATGCGGGGTATGTTGTAAAACATAGCCAAACCTGAAAGGCATATGGACAGTTTGATGTGCATAATGTGAAATTACATCGAAAAACAAGCATACTGTTGACTGGTGAGCCCTTGTGTATTGAAATGAGTATAAGGATTCTCTTTACGATTATGCAAAATGATCATCGGTAAAAAAACGTTTGCGTATAATTAAATCGTCCTTATACCCTAAAACCTGATATGCAATGTTTTTCTGACTTACCTGTGTAGTTATACCCATGTGTATCTAATTGTTAAATGTTATCCACGTTGATTGTAGCAATTGTTTCAAATATATCGATTTTGTTTGACTTTGCAATTCTGGCGGTAGCCCTATTGTCAACCCATTTGTGTTTTTGACGTCATATGCTTTTTATTACTTATTAACATTGCCCTTCATGTTTGTCTTTTTGCGTGTTTTGGGGTTTTACTGCGTTCTGTGAAAGCTGCATTTCCTGTTCGACTTTTATACTTATTATTATTATTGACGAAATAAAGTAATAGGGTCAGAATGTAATGCACGTGTGTGATTTCTATGAATGGAATACGCCAAGAAATAGGCCGTGACCACAGGTTGACATTACTACCGTTCGTATCGCTCGCAAAATGAACTCATATTTATACAAAGTATAATACCAAAAAGAACACATACTGATATGTACGCATTTTAAAACTGAAAGAATGATATCAATTAAAAACATCATCTGTTTAAGAAAAACGCATTTAATATTTGAGCACAGCTTATTTCCATGTAGTTGGTATTTAAATGTTGTTGTTATTAAAATGTTTGAGTAAACAACACTTCATTCTTAATCACTTAGGGGTTTCAACATTAGGATCGAGTCTACAATAATCTAACATTGAGCGCCGAAATGCGCCGCAAATGTCAACAAGTGTAGGAATACAACGGAAGTAGAATTAGGATCATAACTGCGTCTCGCGGGAACTAGGAAGTTTGACAATAATAGCAGCATTATCGTTCCAGCAAAGTATCGCAACTGCCATAAACTGAAAATATTAAAATGAACATGTTAGTACATGGTGGAAAAACATATTTCGCAAGAAATCAAACAGCATGATGTATATGTTTTTTAAATTTTGTCTACAGTAATATGATTTAAATCAAATTGTCTTACATCTTCCACTCTCTCCTCTCTCTCTCTCGCTCTCTATATATCACTTTCACTCTGTATTATATAAAAACATTGGGCTTTTTCCTGTTAACGGCAAGTGGATACATTACGTGTTGCACTAATAGATGTTTAAAATAATTTTCCCAATCGTCCTTTAAAATATTTGTGTTGTCTTATGTTTTAGATGTTACATGTATAAACACTACAAACTTTCAAATCTACATAATGTTGTGATCGTATGCCAGACGAATTTAGAAATGTATCTATAAAATCCTTTCATGAGATAGAACATATTAGAACAAGTATCTGTCAAAGAAACGATTCCAATAAATAAAAAAGCCATTTAAATCCCTTTTTCACTTTCTATACAAAGAAAAAGCACCGTATTTATTTGCATTTTCACCTTACTCAAAATACACATGTAAATTGGGCAAACGAGGATGTTATTACAAATCAGTTTTAGTCTGGTGATTGAAACGTGTGAATAATTGCGCTAACATTTGCTTCCTCTTTTCGGGTTTTTTAATAGATAATAAATGTGTACTGCTCAGCACTCACAAATTACAGTTAGAAAAATCACGTATCCAGCAAATGGAAATATTGCATAACAGCTAACGAATTATTTAGTACATAAATTTGTTCAGATGTGTATAATGTTATGCAATACGTATTTCTAAACAAATTTATTTCAATGAGTAAATGAACTTTGGATGAGGAACTACATCAATTCCTTCCTCCTATTCATCTTTTCCCTTTTCTTCCTCTATATATATACTATATTGTTACATGTATAACATAAGTAGCATTACATTGGTCTAACAAATGTCATATTGCACAACAATTAATATTTAAGTAAACATATTGTTCTTAATGATTTGTCATCCCGTCAAATATAAACGACATGTTAAAACTTCTTTCAAACATCGTTCACAAAACTCGTTAGTTTTTATTCCAAATCTTCTCTTTTAAATACGTTTCGAACCATTATATTTTGATAACGTTTTCTTCAAGAAGGTAAATAACTGCAATTATGAGGGTCCATCTATTGTCATACAGTAAATTATCTCATATATTTACACTTCCAGTAGTTCCGATCAAATATATTCAACACCAATAATAATAATATTAATAAACTGTTTTTATTAAGGGTCAACTTCTTTCTTAGAAGATTCAAATTGAATATTTGAAAACAACAGCCTTATGGTCTGTATAAAATTGTACTTCATGGGCTGCTGTGAAAATGAAAATATATTTATGAAATAGTATGACGGTATCAACATACGCACGTATTGTTGTTAATTGCGTGCTATACGTCAGGTTCTGGAGTGATATGATTTCTAGGTTATATTGGTTAAGTATTTCAATTAGACACCGACGTAGAGTGGATGAAGCCTAGTACTACGTTATATAATAAACACACACATCCAATATAATTGAAATAGATAGTGATGGATTCTTTGCGCTTCTTAAATTATTCTGAAAGCCACACAACTTATTTCATTAGTTTTGTTCTTGTTCTTTCAGTGGCAAAAGAGACCGCTGGGGGTTTAAACTAGGGTGCACCAAACCTCACACTTACCCAACTGTCAACCCATAGTCATATAAGTAAAACACAAAGTTGCTCGTGTATATATAAATACAAAAACACAATAGCCTAGAAAGCCACAAGGAAGGTACACAATGACTTGGCAGACGGAAGCCAGAACAACAAGAGAAAAATCAAATGAGGGCACAAGACAAGATTGCAGACAAACACCAAATTCACCGTCCTTTTAGGCTTTAGGTAGACGTCATCATAGGGTCCACAGCCTGTCCGGTCATCGCACAATTAAAGAGGAAAGCATAGTGGCGAACTGTAAATGGGTGCTAAGCATGCAGTGCGTATAAGGTCAAAGCTCCTCATTTTTAAGATGCGCATTGGCATGCCATTATGTCCGTCAAATCTCATTTTCTAGGTGCCCAGTGGTAATAAAATACATTATTTTGTGTTCTGTGGTCTACTGACTGGGATTGTGTCCAAATAATATCTCACCGAATGACTGATCATTCTTCTGTCTATAATAATAGAGTCACCCTATACATTTCTCGACCTTCAGATAGAGGAGTGTGATTAGTTTCCAGAAACGTTGATTTCAGAAACACAATTTTAGCAAAAGTTACTTGGACACCTTATAACGTATGTTGATTACTGGCAGTTCTATATGTCTTGCATAAGCTACACTGTGTCAATGTCGCATTTATACTCGCTATTGTTTTATTTAATCAAAAAGTTGATATGGTTTGTTTACTGATAATTATGATGTATTACTATTATTTTTCTCTTTTTTACGAATTATAAAACTACATAAAAGTTTTATTAATGACACAATTATCAATATGTGCGAAAACGAAATATTAAAATAGCATTATATACTGTTAGCTTTTCAATTCAAACGTTCTATTATTTTTCTTCCCTGTTATAATGCTACTTTATTTGTTTGACTTTTATATAAACGTTCTTTGTTATCGACGTCCTGCATATATGGCACAAAACTATGGATATGTAGATAATTTCTAACATGTACATAACACTACAATCGATCTTGGAAATAAATACAAAATCGAAAAAAAATTACACTTTTAATAAAACGCACATAATAAAACGGTAATAACCACTGAAGGTTCTGAAATGTTGCATCCTCTGAGATGTCCACATGAACTAAGTAAAAATATTACACCTCATAATATTACGTCCCATAATTTACCATTTATTTGAATTTCTTCTCTCTAAACCACACCCCCTCACACCAAATAACCATATAAATAAACTTGTAATATTTGTTTGTTTACACATCTAAACAAACAGGGTCCGTATTCATAAAGCAACTTAAGTGAAACATATTTCTTAGGTCAACATTTAAGATTTTTACATGTTTTTAAAATGTCCTTATTAACCTCTATGGGACACTACACACCATCTACTTTAAGAAATATGTAGCTGTAGGTTTTATTTATCCAAACCCTTCTACACAATATTAAGAAAAAGTCTTAAATCGATAGGAAAAGGGTGTTTTAGAAATGGATAAAGTTGACTTAAGATATTGCTATGAATCTTTATGAATACGGACCAAGGCTTCTAGGACACTTTACATTAGTAATAACCTTACAATAACCTTACAATTACCTTACAATTACCTTTTAACAACATGTGGGATAATGTTATGACTTACATTATGTCTTGAAAGACTGATTGTTTGGCAATGAGTTTTTATTTTATAAATACGTGTTATTGGGGAAAATACCAAATATTAACATTGTAGGGAAGTTAAATCCAATTTGTTATGATTGTGTTCAATGTTTTAAGAGGCATGTACGTCACTTTAACTTATTCGGACAATGTATTGTTCATTTGTTAATGTCCTTTATTTGTACCACAAAAAAACTGTATCTGATGGACGTTCTGGCTGCTCTGTTAACCTCCCTTGTAGAAAGCGGTATGTAGAAGTTTGAATGACACTTTTTGTCAATTATGTTATTGTATACAGCTCTTCCACACAATTAAACATAGTCCTAAATTAAATTGTTGTTAATTATAATATGAACGCTTTATGCAAATAATGCATTAATTTTATTTCAATTATAAACATTTATTTGGTTCGTTATCATTTCAAACGATGGTTCTAGATGGCATTAATATTAATGAATACACGATTATCCCCGCAAGGAAAATCTATGATAACCTAATTTGCTGTTCTGTCTTGTTTCAAATCTTTGGAAGTGCACTTTCTTCAGACTTTCTCTTCTTTAATTAATTATCTGTTAATTGAATAGTATCCTTTCGTGCATGATAACCTTATCCATTGGGGTTAAATGATAACATTTATCAAGAAGGAAACATTTCCAATTACCCAGATATAGATACTTTTAGCATATTGTCTATTCGTAAACGTAAATTCGGTCACATGGTCTCCGGAAAAACCATAATTTAAGAAAGTCTTTACTGTTGCAGACATTTATTCTATTTATAAAAAATCGGGTAAACACGCCCTCCTTAGCAAAGTAGTCAGTCTGTCTTTTTCTTGCTTACAGAAACTTGACAAAGAAGCGGATGCCGTTTATGTCCGTACTAATCAGTTATATGAGGTTGCATCTATTATTCAAAGTTACACGCAACATATTTTGCGTCCACATATAGATGCTCCATCTGACCATCAAAGGCATTTTTTGAAGATAACTTATGTTGATAAAGGCATCGATTTCATTAATTTAGCCGGTATTGTTAATGATGTGCGGGTGACTGACAAAATTCCAAAGTATTTCAAGAATATTGAGACTCCTGTTATATGTTACAAGTATAAGAAATCTACTAGAAATCTTATTTTCAATTATAATAGGATCGTTTCTGATCTTGAGATCGAGGCATCTACTCCTACTGATTGAGATTGTCAAAATGGTGTAAGCGAGAAAAAGCAGATAAACATGCACTTATTGCTATTGAAAAATATTTCAGAAACTGTTGAATTACGTATTTTATTTTACGAATCCAATCCATCACTGCTTCCACGGCCTTCTACTTACAATTTACGACACCTTAAGAAGGGTATTCAGAATTTACATACTTAATTTGCTCTAGTTCCAGCAGACAAAGCTTCCAACAATATAATTTGAATGTTGAGCTAGCGAGCATTTCTGCTTATCTAACTACACCTCTGCTGGAGACGGACATTGTTTCCCAGCATGTGACCTTTATGGAGACTATAAAGGTTTGTGTAATTAGTAAGCAGACGAAGCTCCCTACAATGTACTGGATATCCAAACTTCACAAAATTCCTTACAAAGCACGTTTTATCGCTAATTCTAGTTCATGTGCCACGACTAATATATCAAAACCATTGACTTCCTGACGTTCTGCGATTAAAGAACATATTCAATCTGTTTTGGTCTATCCAAAAATCTGGAAAGGTTCTTGACAAACTACGGTGTAAGCATTTTCATGCCTCTTCTCTAAGCACCTACGACTTTTCTACACTGTATACTACACTACCACATAATCTTATCAAAGAAAAATTGCTTCAGTTTATTCAGAAGACATTTGCTAGAGAAGGTACAACTTTTCTAGCTTGTAATAATGTCAGGGCTTTCTTTACTAACGCCCCCATTGATAAGTATAATTTGTGGACTTGTACTGATGTTTGTAGAGCCTTATATTTTCTTCCGGATAACATCTTTATAAGATACGGTAAAACTATTTACCGCCAGGTTGTTGGTATTCCTATGGGTACTAACTGTGCGCCACTTGTTGCAGATTTGTTTTTGTACTGCTATGAAAGAGATTTTATGTTGAGTTTGTCACCTGCTAGCCAGGGTGAAATTATTGATGCCTTTAATAATACTTCCCGGTATCTTGATGACATACTCAATATTGATAATCCGTATTTTGCTCATATGGTTACTAACAGTTATCCACCAGAGCTCACATTGAATAAAGCCAACTGTTCAAATACAGTAGCAGCATTTCGCGATCTTCGTCTCTCGATTTCAAATGACTGTATTTATACTAAAAGCTATGATAAGAGAGATGATTTCAATTTTAACATCGTTAACTATCCACACCTGGATGGAGATGTACCTCGTACCTCATACGGGGTTTATATCTCCCAGCTCATTCGTTTGCTAGAGCGTGTAATGATGTTATAGACTTCAATGATCGAAATCAAGTTATTACAACTTCTTTAGCAGGGTTTTCGTTATCACAAACTACGTAGATCTTTCTCTAAATTCTTCCGCCGCAACGAGGGCCTGCTGGAAAAGTACAACACCAATCTTAAAACACTTCTGCGACTACGCATATCACAACCCTCATTTTATGGAGTTGTGGTCTATAAACTTCGAAAGTTTAAGGGGTCTGACGGGTTTCCTGACCGCTTTACAAATTTAATCAGGAAGTTCGTCAGAAAAGGATATAACACTTTGGTTTTTACAGCGCACTGCATGTTTAGTGATTGACCCCTCTACAGTCAGTCATTACGCTTCACTTTTCAGTGCGATGACTGGACTACCTCTTGGGACTCTATGCTTGCACCAACTGAAACCGCAACTAAGGGAGGTGGGTGCATGAGCTTCCGTCCCTCGGGTTTTCTGGTCGTACCCTAGATTGGTTTTCTCTTTAGCTGCAACTACTATGGTTGTTCAGTACGATTCTGGATACATCCTGAGATGTTTATTATTTTGTATGTGTTTCTTTAGTTAGTTTCTCTGGATGTGGTCTTTATTGTTAGAGAATACCTTTTGACGGGATGTAGTTTTGTTTACAATGTCTTGTCTATTTGGGCGCTGAAGACAGGATAATACCGAGTATTGTGCGCATATAAAATCGATTCAAGCTAACCAGTAGCCTTATTGCCTACTGACTGTTCCAAGTCGGTAACCCTGTCTTCATCACCCTTTCTGTTGTTTTTTGTCTTTTTCATTGTATTATCAAGTCCTTGTTTGCAGTATAGTGCGGACCTACGATGCCATTGCGTTCGGACGCTGTGGTTTCTATAGGACCCTATATCTCATTTTTACATAGAAATTGTCGCCAGGTTTTGTTTTGCATCGACATGTGTAACGCATCAAGCTACCCAATATAAACATGCAAAATACACGTACGTAGGTGTTGTTTGTCATAAAAAGCTGTGTTTAACCATAATGACCACATTAGTGTTGTTTGTCATAGAAAGCTGGGTTAAACCGTAATGACTACATTAGTGTTGTTTGTCATAGAAATCTGGGTTTAACCATAATGACCACATTAGTGTTGTTTGTCATAGAAAGCTGGGTTAAATCATAATGACTACATTAGTGTTGTTTGTCATAAAAACCTTGGTTTAACCATAATGACTACATTAATTTAGTGTTGTTTGTCATAAAAACCTGGGTTTAACCATAATGACTACATTTTGTTTATGCTACATTTTGTTTATTTCGTTATTTCAGAACAGTTACAGTGCAGTTCTTTATTCAAACAGTTTGACAATGTTCGTATAATGGTGTTGTATTTACTACTGCTTAACGTGGTCAAGTTTTATTGTATGTGTAATTATAAAGTGCACTCATTAATAAACATCATCATTTCTTCAGCATATGCTAATAATTACCACACTCTGTTTTACTCTAAATTGCAGCATATATATGTATTACAAGTTATTTTACAATGTACCTCCCGAATTATGATAGCAATCAGATTTTTTACTTGACAACTTTTATTTAAAATATAAAACAAAATTAATATAAACCGTTACTATACCTATAATTCTAAATACAACATGTGAAACAAAACATGTCCTTGCCAAAGTAAATAATACTTTACTATGGATGCACTGTAATGTCAAAAGGACGATAATAACATTGCAGAGTCATCAATCTTAAAGGGACACTGTCTGCAGCACATATCTTAAAAGGACATTGTCCATAAGTAAAGCATATATTGGGCATAATAAAATATCTCAGCGAAATATATACACAGAAGCACTGGCCCAACTAAATATGTAGTAATACATTAGTTTATTGAAGACAAAAACATATTTTATTTATCGTTTGCAAACATCGCGGAACCGCAATATTTACCTTTGTATTGCTCACGTTATATTCGTAAGCGCATTGGGTTTCGATTACAGTATGCCTTTTATCACATAAGTGTCCCATGTAGCTCAATCGGGAAGCGTTCGTTCGGATGGTTAAAATTGTGTACTTTTGATTTTATGGATATTGAGTTCTGCTCAACCCGAGGCTTTGGGGCGTGAACGATAGCAAGCATATTTCACTACCGTTCATGGACAGTCTCAATCAAACCGAGACTGCAATATTTCGTATTTATCGTGTCCCGCAAATAACTAGGCAAGTGATTAATGTATCGATATTTACATAGAAGTCATCCCGTGGTTTATAAAGATATTAAAGTGAAAATGACATAAAATCATATCTTTTAAACGATGGATGAATGCAAAGAATAAAACAGTGAACAAAACGTAACAGACAATTGACATTCCGCAACCAGATCCGCAGGTCTACGGTTGGTAACGGTTTTGATTCAGATGATTACCCTGGGAATGACAAGGAAATGATGTTTGTAAATTGCAACAATTACTTGAATTGCAAAAAAATATATTTCAGGTGACAATGGTCCCAATGTGACAAAGAGCTACATGATTGTAAAGATTATACTTTTTCTGAAATAGTGTTGCAAACAGCCAGTTAATTCTGAAGAATATTGCTAGGTTGTTCTTATCAAATGTGTTAAACATAAACTTGTTTTTGATAATTTGTTTCATGAATATATTTTGTTCAACATTACTGATTACTAAGAGTGAGAAAAGAAATGGAAGACATGCAGATTACAGATGACATTTTGGACGCCTTTACACACCAGACGTACTTGCCGACAAGTTATATCGCGTAGAGACGGGGGCATTCGCATCGTCCTCTAGGCTATGGTTATCCAGAGGTTGAAGACTACAATCCTTTGCAGGATGGGTTCCAAGTTGTATATATGGCAGTGAACAATAAACCTATAATTTGGTTAAACTCCATGGACCGAATGAATTATATGGATATGTAATCGAAATAAATACTGATAAAGGTGATCCTTTGGGAGCAACACAAACAATTAAGAGAATAAAGCAGCAGAATCGGTTTTATTGAGTCTGTTCATGAGAAGTAATGAAAGAAGCAAAACCTCTCACGCCCCCTAGCACCGACTGAAGCGGTATTCTACTTCAAAGCCACCTATATTGGGCTCGTTTGTCCCAAAGGACCAGTAAAAATAACACTACTGATTCGTAGCACGGGGAGACTTTTTACAGCCGGCAAACTGCACTATACGAACGCTAGTGTGAATGTTAATAAATACTGATAAAGGTGATCCTTTGGGAGCAACAAACACAATTAAAAGAATAAAGCGGCAGACTCGGTTGTATTGAGTATGTTCATGAGAAGTAATGAAAGAAGCAACACCTCTCACGCCCCCTAGCACCGGCTAAAGCGGTATTCTACTTCAAAGCCACCTATATTGGGCTCGTTGGTCCCAAAGGACCAGTAAAAATAACACTACTGATTCGTAGCACGGGGAGACTTTTTACAGCCGCCAAACTGCACTAAACGAACGCTAGTGTGAATGTTAATAAATACTGATAAAGGTGATCCTTTGGGAGCAACAAACACAATTAAAAGAATAAAGCGGCAGACTCGGTTGTATTGAGTATGTTCATGAGAAGTAATGAAAGAAGCAACACCTCTCACGCCCCCTAGCACCGGCTTAAGCGGTATTCTACTTCAAGGCCACCTATATTGGGCTCGGTGGTCCCAAAGGACCAGTAAAAATAACACTACTGATTCGTAGCACGGGGAGACCTTTTACAGCCGCCAAACTGCACTAAACGAACGCTAGTGTGAATGTTAATATATACTGATAAAGGTGATCCTTTGGGAGCAACAAACACAAATAAGAGAATAAAGCAGCAGACTCGGTTTTATTGAGTCTGTTCATGAGAAGTAATGAAAGAAGCAACACCTATCACGCCCCCTAGCACCGGCTTAAGCGGTATTCTACTTCAAAGCCACCTATATTGGGCTCGTTGGTCCCAAAGGACCAGTACAAATAACACTACTGATTCGTTGCACGCGGAGAAGTTTTTATTGGTGTTTAACCAAATATCACAGTAGTGGTTCATGTTAATATACTTGATATACAGATGGTGAAAATCATGCTTCGGGAGTAAATGTGTGATCTCCTGGTGAATACAGAGTGTCAGTTGATAACACGCACTATTTCCTTGAGGCACCAGTGAACTTCACGTTGAATCCACTGTGTCGTTCATATATTATTTTTCAGTATTTGGTGGTGCACAAATCAAAATATGTTTAAGTCGTTAAAACATTCATTTTACAAATAAAAAAGGGTGTCAGACTTTAGATCAGAGATAGGCTGTCATCATTAATGATTAGTTTTATATCCGTTGTATTTGTCTTAGTTTATGTTTTTCTTTACATAGTAAGTTGAGCATAAGTTTACCCAAGAATGGTTGTGTTCAACTTTAGTCTTTTGGCTGTTACTTGTGATACGCAGGCTTTATAACCGCTGCTATCAACTAAATTCTTTTTTGTTTATTTCGCTCTTCGGGCGCATACAATTTTATTAGATCCTGGGACCATACGCCGCTGGATATAGGGGATGAAATAAAGATATAAATATTGCTATATCCACCGCCATATGCTTGCCATCTTCGGGATGGTTAAAATTCTGTATTGTTGATTTTTATGAATACTGATTTTTATGAATACTGAGTTCTGCTCAAGCCGGGGCTAGAGGGCGTGAGCGGTAGCTAGCATATTTCACTACCGTCTCAATCAAACCGAGACTGTAATATTTCGTATGTGTCGTGCTCGGCCGTTTCCAAAGGTCCATTATCATACTATTTTTTAATAGTACACATAGCCAAAATACAGATCACATTTAGCATCACACAACTTGTTTATATCGTAAATGGTTGTTAAGGCAGGACTTTAGGTCTAACTCGTAAAAAAGAAACTGCTAAGTGAAATCAAAGAAAACGATATGGGCTTATATTGTTCAACGGATGAATGTATGAATCTAGATTCGCTACCGGAGCTTTACCCCACGACCTTATGTTTCAGAGGCGAGCGCACTGGACCACTACCACCCCATAAATTGGCCAAAACTATCAGTGAAGTCAAGTCTTCTTCAATATATATAATTATATGTACATGTGTATAACGTCAAGTAAACATTAAGTCAAAAGGACAATTAAAGAATGTATTGTTTCCACAGAAGTCTTAAAATGAATTTATGCTTCAGGTTTGAATAAATAAAATGCTAGATTTTCATTCTCTCTTGATCCTGCTTTTTGGGAATAGGTTCATAAAAAGTCATCTTCATTACAATTATCAACATTGGTTTGGGCGCAGCTGTGCTTCACAACTTACAATATAACTCCTTAAGGTAAATTAGATATGCAAATACTCATGTAACAGATGTAAATATAAATACCTTTAAACAGAATTGGTATGTAGTCTGATGTGACCTATATTTAGTAAAACAAATTACGGAAAACAAGATATATAGCCTCCGTCCACATTTTGATAAATGTACGGACTTCCAAATTCCAGCAATTTGTAATTTATTATGACCTATTCATACTTTAACCAGAGGTCCGAGGTGAAACATATATCTTCAAAGTGTATACAACTTAGATGGGGATGTTCCCCGAGCAACTTCTTATGAGGTTTATGTTTCTCAACTTATTCATTTTTCTAGAGTTTGTAGTTGGGGTGATGACTTTAATATTCGTAATAGCTATTCATTCTATCGAGGATGCCATTACCACATACTTCGAGAAACCTTTGCGAAATTGTATTATCGTAACAATGATCTACTTTTAAAATATGAAAGTAATTTAAGAACTCTTCTGCGACAAGGACTATGACAAACTGACTTCTGTGATCACATGATTTAAAAACTTCGTAAACTCTATGTTCATAATCACTTTCATATGATATTTATCAAACTTGTATAACGTTTATCAAAAGAGTTTATGACCCATTTACAGTTCGCCACTATGCTTTCGTCTTTGATTGTGCGATGATTGCTGGGGACCCAGTGATGACGTTTAGATAAATCCGAAAAGGACGGTAACGTTTGATGTTTGTCTTTAATCATGCCTTGTCGTACTCTTACTGGTTTGCTCTCTTATTGCTCAGCTTTCTGCCAAATTTTGATTACTTGCATTGTGGCTGTCTACGATTTTTAATATTCACATATACATGATCATCTATGTGTAATATTGCCTATTAATGGTGCTTTGTTTATTAGAGAATATAACCTGTCGAGGATGTCTTTATTTACTCTGTCCCGTTTAATATGACAATATGCCAAGAGTGAATAAATACTGAAAAGGAGAACCATTGGAAGCTACAAAAAAGAGGTAAAAGTAGCAGACTCGGTTGTATCGAGTTCATGAGAGGTAATGTAGATTGCAAAACCTTTCACGCCTCCTAACACCGGCTTAAACCTGCAGAGTCTTCATATCAATCAAGAAACAAAATTGCCTATTTCGGGACTCGAACACTCGACCTTCTGATTGAAAGTCTGGTGCTCTATCCACTGAGCTATAACTCTTCTTGAAAAAATGGTATACAAGCTACCATTTATTATGACATATCTGAAAGCAACTCAAGATGAATCCATAAATATTTAGTCCATCTAATTTGACATTGCCTGGTATAATCAATATGAAACTAATATTCCGCCTCAAAACAACCATATCTAGTTATTTAGCGTTTGATATGTTTGTGTGCGCGCTAGATATTACGTAAAGCCTATTTAGTGTTGTTAATAGTGTTAGAATATACCAATAAATAGCCGTGGTCTAGTGGTCAAATGTACGGCCGTTAAAACATACCAGCGCTGTGGTTCAAATCCCGTTCCGGGCAAGTACTTTTTATTCTATCACATATATTCTGAAGCCGTATATTTATTGATGTTACCTGTACGAAAGCTAAATAAACATGTGATATTTTACGCATCGATTTCTGCCTTATATACCGACTATTGGGGTGTTCCCTCAGCGGCCTTTTTTGCCACTGACCGTTTCAAGGCGGTAGCCCTGTTGTCAACCCTTTTTGTGTTTGTGACGTCATATGCCTTTATTCTGTGAAAGCTGCATTTCGTGTTCGACTTTTTTGTGTTTGTGATGTCGTTTGTATTTATTATTACTTTTGCCTTCTTGTTTGTCTGTTTGCGTGTTTGTTTCTGTGTTTTGTGTGTTGACTGTCCTCCTTGAATGCTACTTTCCCTGTCCGATCTTTTTATATTTCTTTCTATTTTTCATCCTTAACAAAATAAGTACAGACTGCATTATAATAATATATTGGACAAGATCTTCAACCTTGTATAGCTGCTGGTATTGAAGGGAGTTATCTGCCCTTGAAATGCAAAACAATTGCATGGAATGGTCTTGTTACCAATATAACACTTCCATTCGTTTTAACAAGACATGGATGTGGACTTCCATACTATCTTTGTTAAACTTGTTAAATAGTTTATCAAAAGAGGTTATGACCCTATCATTTTGCAACGTACTGCATGCTTGGTGGTGGACCCTTTTACAGTTTGCCACTATGCTTTCCTCTTCAATTGTTCGATGACCGGACAGGTAGTGGACCCTATGATGACGCCTACCTAAAACCCATTGGGACGGTGGCGTTTGATTTTTGTCTACGATCTTTCTTGTCGTGCCCTTAGTGGTTTATTCTCCTGTTGCTCTGGCTTCTGCCAAGTCATTGAGTACCTTCATTGTGGCTTTCTAGTATTATATTTACACGAGCATATTCATGATATTTGTGTTTTACTTATATTGCCTATTGATGCTGCCTTGTTGGTTAGAGATTAGAACATGGCGGGGATTTCTTTATTTACACTGTCCTGTTTTAATGGGATGACAGTAGGGTAAGTGTGAGGTTTGGTGCACCCTAGAATCGTTTTAAACCCCCAGTGGCCTACTTTGCCACTGACCGTTCCAAGGCGGTATTGTCAACCCTTTTGTGTTTGTGATGTCGTTTGCTTTTATCATTACTTTTGTCTTCTTGTTTGTCTGTTTGCGTGTTTGTTTCTGTGTTTTGTGGTTGACTGTCCTCCTTGAATGCTACTTTCCCTGTCCGACTTTTTATATTTCTTTATTGCTAAAGAATTCCTTTTGATGGGATGTAGTTTTGTTTACACTGTCTTGTCTATTTGGGCGCTAAAATCGATTCAATCTAACCTGTAGGCCTTATTGTCTACTGACCGTTCCAAGTCGGTAACCCTGTCTTCACCAACCTTTCTGTTATATTGTGTCTTTTTCATTGTATAACTAATTAAATTTCCTCCTTGTTTGTAGTACAGTGCGGATCTACGATGCCATTGCGTTTGGACGCTAGGACCCTATATTTCATTATTGGAAAAATTGCATATATCCGATGATATTATAATTAATTGTCTGCCCTTGAAACGGAAGAAGCTAACATAATTTAGCTTTGTTACCACCATAGCAATTTCATTTTTATGTAGTCGTAACCAAACTTCTAAATAATGTGTAAATCTAAACCACATATATTACTGCAAGCATCACCAGGTACACATTACAAATGCCACCGTCATAGTTTTGTGATTCTGAAATACACGTATCTTACTACATGTTAAAAGCATGAAAGGATATATACTAGTATATTATAACTGCGGGTCCGTAGTCTTATATATGAATGTAGAAGTGGATGTCTACAGGACTTTAGACTAGCCGAACTGACACTGGCTTAATTATATTGAATTATGAAATGAATAACTGTCGTCAAGAAATATAACAATAAACGGGGAAATCCTCAAAATACATCGTATATATTTAGCAGTTCGTAACACCAAAAAACATATGAAATAAATAAAAACATTTATCAATCACTGAATATCGATGTTCTGTCACATATATGTTACTATATGTTTAAGCATTTCGTATCTATAAATCTGAGACATAATCTTTTAAAATGTAGAATATAAACAGAGACAGCCTCAAGTTAGCTGTCACATGTATTTAGCAGTCACAGGTCGACCACATGCGTACTTTACACAATCCAGTTAACGTCTTACAATAAAATGAACATGTGAATAGCTTCCTGTACTTTAAAGCCACAACGGCTCCATGTGTGACATTTACAGACATATATGACTGTTTATCCACCAACCATGTGATGCTTATCGCTACATTATTACATTGAAATACTATATAATGGATAGATATGAGTTACATGCTGCAGTTGCATACCAATATATCAGGAGACAATTGTAAAAAATGGTTCCGCATCTACTTCAATATATACAGTGATCACCATTTAAGATTGTTTCCACTTAGTTAATACCCTTTCAAACAATCATTAGTTATATTTCATAAGTTGAAAGTCATAAATCATAAGTCAAAAGTCATAAGTCGTAAGTCACATGTCATAACTCAAAGGGTACCTATAGGCTTCCGTGTGTATGACTTCCAATTATCTCTAGGCCCGTCACTTTTCAAATACTTGTTTGATCACAGAATAACTTTTCGCTTTTTCAACATCGATTCAAACCTCCATTACCCTAGTACCTGTATGGATAACTCATACTCTTTACATACGTTTAACCCGTATTTCTGTCCATTGTGTTATGCAAAATGTTGGACGGTATGTTTATAAAAGGTTATCAGATGTTATACATTGTTCATATACATAATGATGGTTTCAAGTTTAAGTAGACACATAAACACGCCAAGTGGTAAAGATAAATCGTGTTACATATAAGGGTTATTACGTTCGCTATTCCCGAAATGCCATGATGCATTCTGAACTTCCTGTAGTGATAGTTGTATTCAGGGTTCTTTTTCAATTCGGTTCTGTCTACGTATCCAATTACATAAGCCGCTCCTGATTCTTTCTCCAATTCAAACACTGTTTCCATACAGTCGACGATCTCCGGGGCGAGGAAGAACAAGTTGACGAAAGTAGAAATCACACAGGTAGTCAAAACAGTTGCCTGAAAGAAAATGTTGAAAGCGTGAAATTATTCAATGTTTTTTTATTATTTCAGTAGGAAGGTAAAACAAAGTACGAAAAAGGTGAAATAGCAAACGCGTCGAAGATTTCGGTCGCGTGCAATGATACGATTTTCGAAAACGGAAATCATAGTGTGTATTACTACTCGGATTTTCTATTCGGTCTTAATTGCCGTTTTGAAAGACACACATAAAAACAGTATTTAAGCATAGTAATCGTTTGAATTGTAACATTACAGTTACTATTTCACAAGGAAAACTAGCTTTGTTTTGTTATTTTCTCATTTTCTGCCTCTCAGTCTTAGGAAAACAGACATGCTCGGTTGTCCGGTGATGTGGTCATATACTACTTCATCCGCATTGTTTTGTATGTCCGATGGAGACGGTAACCTGGTGATCTTACAACCTTGAGTATGTTTTCGGACGCCTTCGGTGTTTAAATATACACGAGCATCTTTGTGTTTTACTTATATTGCCTATTAATGCTGCCTTGTTGGTCAGAGAATAGTTCAAGGCGGGGATTTTTTCTCTTTATTTGCGCTGTCCCGTTTTATTGGGATGACAGTAGGGTAAGTGTGAGGTTTGTTTCTCCCTAGAACCTGGTTTAAACCCCCAGCGGCTTTTTTGCCACTGACCGTTCCAAGGCGGTAGGCCTATTGTCAACCTTTTGGTGTTTGTGATGTTTTATTTGTCCTTTTTTCATCTTTAAAGTTGTTCTTTGTTTCTGTGTGTGTTTGTGGTTGACTGTCGTCCTTGAATGCCACTTTTCCTGTTCGATTTTTATATCTATATGTGTATATTATACCTGTGTTTAGGAGCGGCTTTACGTACATATTGTATTAATGAGCCCTTAACAGCAATTACATTCATTTTAAATAAGTACTTTTGATACGATATGACAGCTTGGACCGACATACCTATTGCATATGTGAATAATACTACATATTACTTATATTCGTCCTATTGTGATACTCGTATATTACATGTATGTAAATGTGTAGGTAGAATATGTGTCAGGATTACGCAAGAGACACGGTATTATAGGGATATCGAGGGGCATACGCCTCCACCTCACGAAAACCGAAAAGTATTCGTAGATGCTCTGTGGTGCATTTTGGGTTTATTTTCCGAAAATTTTGAATACATATTTTACGCTTTTATGTTGACGATTCAGCCTGATTTGTTCTAATTTTAATCGAAAACTGAATTAGACACCACATTTCCTTATATCCTATTCCGCCTCCTTTTTATTACCCTTGTTTTGTTTTACTTCTCATTTTTGAAATGTGTGTGTACGCAACTGTTTATTTTGCGTACAAGTAGCAACGCAACTATTACAAATTAAAATAATATTTGCTTTTATTGCACCTCGCACAAAATCCCAGGAATTTCATTGGAGTAGAGCGGTCACATGGTGACCCTCTATTATTCTATAGTGGGTCAGTAGATTTCATAGAGGGTCACTAAAACAATATGGACTACATGCAGTTCCGATTCAAAGTTTAAATGCAAATAGTTCTTTAACGCGTTAGTAACACGCATAATAAGTCAATTTAATAATGTTTTTAAACTGTACCAGTCGTGACGTCAACGTCATGACGTCAAATTGCGTAAACGTCTCAATGACGTTGACGCTCCATTAAAATGGGTTAAATATCGGCGATTACCTTAAAAAAGGTGCTCGATGCAATAAATCAGTTATTGGGGTTGTTACTGACCCCCTACAGAAATATGTGGGGTCAGTAAAATGTATAGGGGGATTCGGCTATCGCCTCGCTCCCTATAAATCTTACTGACCCCACATATTTCTGTAGGGGGTCAGTAACAAACCCAATAATTAATAATGTCGAGAGATGTATTTAAAAGTCTATTGCATTCATCAACAGACTGACATTTTTTGTTGCTCCATTTATTGTACAGATATATAGGCCGTTTGTATATACAGCTGCTTGTCTGTTTTGTGTACTTGTTCTATAAACACGCCATGTCAATCCAAGTAATGTGTTACTGTTTAAATGGGTTATTGTGTTTATAGAGTGTTCTGATCAGAAGTGTGTTTATGTTCTAGGTTCAAATAGGACAAATCCATTAGAAAGTCTACATGCATACGTGCTTTGGTACACGTACACCAACGTTGCTGGAGACAATATGTCGTATATTTAAGTTTGAAATACAAGTTACTGGCTCTTATAACGACAGTATGTATATCCACCGTACCTACGATGAAGGTAGTAGATGCAAAGACCAAACAGAAAGTGTAGCATTCAAGGATTACAGCCAAGCAAACCATGAAAATTAAAGAAAGCAACGTTAAGATGTATTAGAAAATTGTTTTTTAATTTAATGTTCCCAGAATACTCCACTGCGAAAGTATATTGAAACATTTGACCTCGTGTTAATACTTCTAACATTTCTCAAGATATTGGCATACATATTTAAGTTTAAACTGCGACATGTAATTGCGTACTTCCTATTTCCTAAGAATGTATCATTTACAACGGATGCCTTGTATATTTGTGTCAATACTATTGCTTTGTTCCTTTAATAAGTACAATGGTGAAATATTGACTTTTGTTTTATCAATATATTTTGTCTTACTGTCTGCATTAAACGTTTGATAGATGCTATAAATAAAAAAAGCTTTGAAAACGCAAGCATAACAAAGATATACCTGTTTTCTATCTGACGAGGACCACGTATCGTACGGATGGCGAATGGTGTATGTTACCAAGGTAACCGATGACAGTACTAATGTAGTGGCGAAATACATCGGAAACAGTCGTCGCTGGACTTGTCCAAACATAATTCTGGGCAGGTTGTAAAACATAGTCAAACCTGAAACGTATAAATACGACCATTCTAGAAGACCAACTTTTGTCATCAATGATTTTATTTGTAAATAAATAAAGTGTGCATATTGGCAAAACTAAATTGCTGACTTTTAAATATATTGGACATAGAATGATGACATTAAATATAGCATGTATGCCATCTTTGGGATGGTTAAAATTCTGTACTATTAATTTTAATTAATATTGAGTTCTACTCAACCCGGGGCTGGGGATGAGAACGGTAGAAAGCTTGTTTTACTTCCGTTCATGAACAGTTTCAATCATTCCGAGACTGCAATATTTCATATTTATCGTGTTCGGCCGTTTTCAAAGGTCCACTCTAATACTCGTTCATGTGTTTAAAAGCTCAACGACAAATTGATTATCTCAGTAAGTCTAAAGCTACATTTTCTTCAAATTGTCAAACCTATCAAAAATGTCGAAGGCGTATGTATGATTGGTGGATTCTCCTGTTTGACTTGCTTATTGTTTATCGTTTTATTAGTAATACATTTGTAACACATTCGTCGAAAACGATATTAAAGCTGTACATGTATAGACATATGCACAATAGCATAGTGGCTATACATCTTGAAGTACCTATAAAATTGGTTGATAAAAGAATATCGACAACATAATTCTGTCAATAAGATCAGAGTATAAAATGAAAAAAAAAGAATATTGCCGAACTCGATAAATATAAAACTTATAGCAGTCTCGTTTCAAGAACGGTAGTGAAATATGTTTGCTAGCCCCGGGTTGAGCAGAACTCAGTATTTAAAATGTCAACAGTACAAAATGTAGAGCCATTCCGAAGATGTTATGCATATGACGGTGAACATGAAACCTTCACTGCTGTAGTTTCATACCCTTTCATGCCCAGCAGCGTATGGTCCAAGCTTTGGCCTAAACGAGAAAACAATGGGCTAAATAAACAAAAAGGTATTTAGTTGGGAGGAGAGGTTATGAAGCCTGCGATTTCTTCGTTGAATTCACTATCACATATTTACCTGCGATAAACGTAACCCAACACTGTGCACCAAAATGAGCCGCAAACGTCATCAAGTGTAGGAAGACGATAGAAGTAGAGTTAGGGTCGTAATGGCGTCTCACAGGTAACAAGAAGTACGACACAAGCAGCAGCATTATAAATCCAGCAAAGTAGCGCACTTGCCATAATCTGAAGGGAAATTTAGCATAATTTAGTTAAATATTCGGAACAAAAATGACCTTTACTCTTTAAATATACAAATAAGTATTAAAGCCTAGCAGGAAACGCAGCTTTCACAAAACACAGTAAGCCCCAAAACACGCAAAACGACAAACATGAAATGCAGTGTTAATAAGGAATAAAGGCATATGACGTCACAAACACAGAAAGGGTTGACAAACTGTCATATCGTATCAAAAGTATTTATTTAAAATGAATGTCATTGCTGTTAAGGGCTCATCAATACAATATGTACGTAAAGCCGCTCCTAAACAGAGGTATAATATACACATATAGATAATAAAAGACAAAAAGGTTGACAATAGGCCTACCGCCTTGGAAGGGCCAGTGGCAAAAAAGACCGCTGGAGAATAAAACCAGGTTCTAGGGTGCACCAAACCTCACACTAACACTAATGTCATCCCAATAAAACGGGACAGTGTAAATAAAGAAATCCCCTCCATGGACTGTTCTCTAACCAAAAAGGCAGCATTAATAGGCAATATAAGTAAAACACAAAGATGCTCATGTATATATCAATCCAAAAACAAATAGCCCGGAAAGCCACAAAGTAAACAATAAACACATATTAAAATGCATGCAATCGATTGATATTTGCGACAATAACATTGTGGGTAACGAGTCGCAAATCAAGTCCTGTAACATTAAACTGCCAAAGATGTCATTTATTTGTATGTCGACATAATATGTTGTGTGGGTCAGTAAAAATGACGAACACAATGAAATCGGTTAGAAATGGAAATAGCTAGTAATACATTTTTTACTTATGCAACAGTATATCTATCGTTTATCGGTCACAGTTCGATTTTAGCGGCTTCAGTATGCGCCCGTTCTGTTATTAAATGGCTGATAAACTGTTGAATATTTCGAAATTTCAATACAGGTAATCCTTGCTACCTTAAATCTCAAGATGTTTTTTTAAACAAGTCATCGTATTTTTTCAGTAAACATATTTTTAAACGTGTTTTATTTGTCAAAATATCCGTTATAAAGTCAGGCTAATATAAGCTTTCCAATCGCTTAATGGAATTAAGGTAGGAACATGTAATGATTAAAGTAATGATAGCGTAAAGAATTGCATTTGCAGCATGTGAAATTAATATGTAAATCAAACACTTATATTTTAATGAGTAAATATAAAACATAATGCTCCTACCGATGCGTCATCCCTCCAAACGACATTTGAATAATCCAAGATGTATTATTACCAAACACTGTTTTAAGTTATTAATCAAAATATGTAATTAATAATTCAAATGTCTATGTTAATATATAAATGGAACTTAATCCTCAAGAAGATCAAAACAGTAAAATAACTACTAAAACAGTCCCCATTTACACCTTATACATTCTTTAACTGAATACCTTTTATTAAGACTTTAACACAATCTCTGCTTTATATACTGACGTCCTCGTTGATGTAATGCTTGAGCTGATGATGAAATAGCCAGTCGAATCGTATCGGTGCACTGGGGCAATGTACGCACTTATGTGTTGACATTTACGTGATCAACTTCACGCTCAGACATGTGCGGTATTTAGCAGTAAGTAATCAATTTAAGGCTGATGACGGCAAATAGGAAGCTTATGAATGAAAGCACACCCAATTACGTGTCTAGCCAATGGTAATTTAAAAACAAGTAATGCACTCGGACTAACCATATTGATTTCAAAATAGTGCAAGTTATTATTTGACATATCCTCAAATAAAGGATTGGAACGAAAGACAACTTTTAAACTTTTACGACAGATGCGGAAGATACGACAGTGTTTATCGATCAATCAGATATATTCTAATGATTCAGCGTCACCCTACTACTACTTCCATGTTATTCTTGTAATTCTTGTAAAATAGGGCAAAAATGAGAAAAAGTTTCCTATAGAAACCACAGCAACTAAATGTAATGGCACCGTGAGTCCCCACTGCACCGTGAGTCCGCACTGCACCTATTGTCATCCATTTTATGTGTGTGCTGTCATATCTTGCCTTGTATTCATTTTCATTTGTGCAATTATTGTTTGTGTCTTATGCGTGATTTTATCTGACTGTGGTCCTTGAATGCTACATGTCCTGTTCAAATTCTATATCTACTTTTATACAATGCGATATTAAATAAGCACGAATGTGAAATTCAGTGTGTTCATGTAACTCCAAAAATGCCTCATAAAGAGCTTTTATAGAATATTGATGTATGATGACGTCGAATATTGCCTCGGTCTTATCCGTATGACACCGAACAACGGAACCGCCTCGTCGATTTCCGTAATCCGGTATATTTAAATAATTTTAAACAATTTTAAACAATTTCGTAAATTGACAAAAGATAAAAGAGGCAATTCCGATACACACTGAGTTTATAGGAAAATACCGAACGATGATTCAGACTTCATTTGCATATTTATTACACTATTCTATAAATGATGAATTTATCATGACGTTATTACATTCCCACATAATAAACATGATATCAACTGTTATGGCATTTACATCTGGCATAAATACGCTGACATAGCTTTCACTAGTGCACGCTGTTTTATCAACAGTCAGTATGAATGTGTGTGAAATAGATTCAAACAAGAGTTCAACATGAGGTTGCAGAACAAGTATTACAATTCAAGATGTAGGTATATGTTCGCCATTTACACGGCTGCACTAAACTCTTGGGTATTAACATGATTATATTTAGGTTGGTGGGAGTATTACTGCAAACAGTAATTAGTTATGTTCCTGTTTAAATATCAGCAAAACTCCATTCCTCCTAATGGCTGATCCGGACCTCCTTTAAATTATAATATAGTTTAATTGGATAGGTTGGTAGTTAATTGAACAATAATCCAATTGAATATTGCTGAGTATAGCGAGTAAGTGGTATGATCCGCATGTCTGACGTTTTTGAAGCACTACAGAAAGGTCAAGTTAAACCAAGTATTAGGTTTAGTGTACACAGTTCATTGGGTTACTTCGGTGCGTCCTTAGGTAAGGCACTTCCCTTAACTTTATCCATCGGAAGGGGGCGTAAACTGGGATATCCCATGTATCGTACGGAGTCTATCCTCTGAACACGGTTAACTTAACGAATCATAGACATTTATGATAGATATAGATAGATATTTTATTTAAACATAAGGCATTACGCCCAACAGTTCACGTGCAAATAGTACATACATATAAACATGTATATGAAATACACAAAATATTTTCCAGTTAATGACAATTTGTATAATTTCATAGGTGAGTTTCAAGATCATCTGTATATGTTACTATTTAAAAAGTATTTGACAACTATTAAGTATATAAGTGTTTAATATATATTTTTTAATTAATATTCCTAAGTATTGATCAGAACACATTTATATATGTGGACAAAAATGGAGAAAAGTGATATTTATCTATAAAACATGTCGTCTCTTCTTTTAAAACTTTTACTAATGAAAACGGACAGTTTCTTTAATAAACTCTTGTTTTCTGTTGTCAATGTTCTGTTCAATAAATGTTGGTATGTTTGGACGTTTCCAAAAATATTTTTTAACATATTCTTTTCTAATATTATGATATAGTGAACACTCCAATACAAAGTGAAATTCGTCTTCTGGTATATTACATAGCTGGCATTTTCTTTCGGATCCTGGTGTTTTATTTGGTCTATACAATCGACCAGTTTCTATTTTTAACCTATGCCTAGAGACTCTAAGTTTTGTAAAAAGAAAGGTCTAAATGTCTTTATATTTAGTACATCTAGATAATACTTAAACCTGAAATGTGTATAGTAAGAATATGGTAGGACAGTGCCGACTTGCTTGTTTAGAAAAGTTAACTCAAGTGTTCTAAAGCTGTTGCAGTACAGCGACAACTGTCCGTGTATCGATGTTCCAGCAGTCGCCCATTTAAAGGGGTTACATCAGGCTACGGGGTAAAATTTGTTTTTAAACACAACACAGCTATGAAATGACCAATCAACAACGTGGATCGGTTCAAATATACTGATAGAAGCTAAAGGTATAGAAGCTGGTTTAAACTTCCAGCGGCCTGTGTTGCCATTGACAGTTCCAAGGCGGTAGCCCTGTTATCAACCCTTTTTGTGTTTGTGACGTCTTATGACTTTATTCCTTATTATAACATTGCCATTCATGTTTGTCGTTTTGCGTGTTTTTGGGTTTACTGTGTTCTGTAAAAGCTGCAGTTCCTACTTTTTAGTAGCGTCTCAGTGGCCGAACGATTAACGACGTTGCGTTACTGTCGCCTTTCACCGCTGCGGGTTCGAATCCCACCGGGAGATCGATTTGTAAGTGAAGATATGTCGATTCCTAGGATGGCGGGAGGTGTACAATACAGGAAAAGGGGGTGGTCTGCATCCACCACACAAAATTGACCGTCATAAATCCTGTGTTGAAAATGACTTAAAACACCATACAAACAAACAAACAAACTGTTCGACGTGTATACGTATTTCTACAATACAGCGCATAAATTATAAATTACAACACGCTTTGATAATTCCCCAAAATTATAAATAGCTGTCATGCGGACTACCTCGGTTATATCTATACATCAATGCAATACAGAAATAAGATATTTGGACAATTCTGAAAAACAAAATCCAATTCTGATTTACCCCTGATGTACCACTGATGTGCTCACTACCAAGCGCCTATTTATTAGTAAAATGTAATAAAAGCGTTTATTATAGATCTTACAGGTGTCACCGTCTGATTTTCTCTTCTCGTTTAGAGCGACATATCTCTATTCGCACAAAGATATATACACTATCGAATATTTGTAAATATAATGATATACGCAAATGCTACCAGATGTTATCGACACTTTGTTATGATAACGTATGTACGGTAGCATGCAGAGAAAACGAATCATATACACATGAGACCAAATAGATGCGAGTAATTGGGAATACAATACTTATTGAGGTTTTGTTAATATGTTCGTTACAATGTATGCGTGGTTTGACGTACTGTTGATTTGCACAGTTCTGTCTGCACTGTCACTGATCTGTTTTTTTGTCATCAATTAACCCATTTGTGAGTTCGCTGACGAAAGTGTCTTCTTAATAGAAATAAACAAACATAATTACCAGTTTTTATTAATAAAACTAAGAAAAACGAGATCTGTCATATTAAAACGGAATAATTAAAGCATCGTTACATATTTAGTCTGATTAAGCAGTCCAAACCAGTCTTCTCCTTTATGTTACATAATGTGTGTTCAGTGATCCGCTACAATTCGTATTAAATTGAAAACTATTTAGCAACTTCTTTCAATCAATACTTCAATTTCATTTTACCATTTCAATATGTTTTAATGTATTCTAACTTGCAAAAACAAAATTCTAATGCAAGTTTAAGTTTCTACCATATTTCCTTCAATACGGAATGTCTAGACAGTTTGTGATACATCATTGGAACATGTCATTACGTGGTCCGAGTATTAAGTTTCATACCCCATCCAACCCATTCTCCAAGAAGTGAAAACGGGGTTGGCTGGGGTATGAAATAAAACTTTCGGCTTTAAAAGTTTGTATATTGTAAAATTCAAATATTTAATAGTAATTTTAAATAAGTTATCGCATTTTTGTTTTGGCAAACATGTTTTTAAACGTGTTTCATTGTCGAAATATCCGTTATACAGTCCTGCTAATATACCTAGTTTTCCCATCGCTTAATGGAATTAAGGCGGGACAACGTAAGGCTTTTCAGCACGTAGATGAATACATGGTATATAGTGACAACCAAACCATATGAAAGTTTAATGAAAAAAATGAGGGATAGGTAACAGTATTAAAACTGAACGTAAATGTTTGAAAAAAACGTGCAGTCGATCTCCTTGTTGTAAACATTTTGCTTATTTATATTCATTTGATACTGTACTAAATAATGGATGATTCAATGAATCATGTTACATTACGTATATTTTTATTATATAGATTTAAAAAAAAGATTCTTAATGGAGATGTCTCCAAATCTGCGTATGCAATTCAAACAAGTTATAATCAAATACTCCGGTTGATATGTAATACTCCGGCTGATATGTAATACTCCGGCTGATAGGTAATACTCCGGCTGATATGTAATACTCCGGCTAATATGTAATACTCCGGCTGATAGGTAATACTCCGGCTGATATGTAATACTCCGGCTGGTATGTAATACTCCGGCTGATATGTAATACTCCGGCTGATATGTAATACTCCGGCTGGTATGTAATACTGCGGCTGGTATGTAATACTCCGGCTGATATGTAATACTCCGGCTGATAGGTAATATTCCGGCTGATATGTAATACTCCGGCTGGTATGTAATACTCCGGCTGGTATGTAATACTCCGGCTTATATGTAATACTCCGGCTGATATGTAATACTCCGGCTGATATGTAATTCTACGGCTGCTATGTAATACTCCGGCTGGTATGTAATACTCCGGCTGATATATAATATTTGTAATTAAATACTCCGGCTGATATGTAATATTTGTAATCAAATACTCCGGCTGATATGTAATATTTGTTATCAAATACTTCGGCTGATATGTAATATTTGTAATCAAATACTCCGGCTGATATGTAATATTTATAATCAAATACTCCGTCTGATATGTAATATTTGTAATCAAATACTCCGGCTGATATGTAATATTTATAATCAAATACTCCGACTCCGGCTGATATGTAATATTTGTAATCTAATACTCCGGCTGATATGTAATATTTGTAATCAAATACTCCGGCTGATATGTAATATGTGTAACATACTCGTAGATGATAAAATCTTACTATGATTGCATTTATATAATAGAAAACTTACAATTGAGTTGAAGGAGCAATTTGTGACGCCATTTCCGGAGATTTATTTTCGTTCATATAGTGTAGACAGTAGCACTTGTATAAAGGTTAACTACTGACTTTAATTATAATAGCGTTTACATATGCAATCGGCTATGTACTAGGCAATATTGATTGTTTTGTTAAAATACTTTCATAAATGCATCTTACATGAAGGGAACTCGGTTAATAATTACAAATATATCTTTTTTGGTCAGTGTTTGCTTGTATATTTAAAAAAAATAACTCCAGTCCTGCAATTTTACCAGCTAATGAGCTTTTTAGAATACTTTACGACTCATATGGTGTTTAAAAATATATGTCAGTGGAGCGAGGGCAAACGTTTGTATACAGAGGAGGGATTGAATCTGTCCAAGCGATAATAAATTGAATAACTTATAATATCAGAGATACGTAGTTGTGAAAATTACACAAAATTGATCAATACATCATCTTACATGAGAGTGCATGTTATAATTAGTTTTGACTTTATAAAAGGAATTTATACATTTTATATTGAAAATTATTATATTTGTATAACAAAATTAAATATAGATATATTCTCATCAATATTCAAAGATTATATTTATCACATAACTCCAAAAAGTCGACATAGTCAATGCAAATGCATAAGAATATTTATGCATTTAACTGTCCTAAACGAATGGCATGGATAAAACTCAATAAGCAATGTACGTCTTGAAAACTCCTGCAAGTCTTTCAATTCGTTATGTCGTTTCCTTGTGACCGAAGAAACGTACTGTGTTGTGATTTTACAAGAACGCATCAATCAGTTTTGAATAATTTTTTCAGGACTTCCTGAAAAAGGTGCAAAATGTAAACGGCATCAATCGGTTATTGCCAAACACCTTGGACCCTTGCAAAAGTAAAAATCTGTTTGTGATATGTTACATGTAGGATGTGTTCTACTTACGGCAGTCCCTTTTTTGTCTGATAAAACGTTTTCTTTTCCTGCTTTTCCATCTAGAGTCTTACTATTGTAAATCTTAATCCTTGATTTTACTAGTGTAAGCCCTAATCATGTATTCTACTAATGTAAGCTTTACTAGTGTAAGTAATAATCCTTGATTTTACTAGTGTAAGCCCTAATCCTTGAAAAATGCAATTTATGTTGTTTCAATCTGATAAAATTAATTCAACACTATTTCTAGTAATGTTCCTAACAGTTGTGTAAACATCTAGAATAGGTTGATCCACGTGTCTGTAATTATCCAAATAAGTTCAAAGCACTAAGGAGATCGGTTTAAATATTCGCATAAAAACGATGAACCCTTTACGTCACAAATCCAGTCCGTTTTATATTAATGTGGTGTGTTATCGAACTAGGTTATCAGCTTTCCCTTCATCAGATAGTTGATGTGATAGGAATGTTTTCATTTCAATAGCATGCTCATGATATCAGTCGTCGCACTAGTACCTTTTTCGAAATATCGTTCATTTAGCTCACACACCCGCATACATACTAAGCCAGTTAACTAAGAAGATATTGATGGGATTATGATAGCAACGTGTGTTGCTTCTTGGTTCTGTGGGTATTATCTTGTCAAGACTTTATGGTTTTATATATGTAAAGTCATGCTCTAGGGTCATTCCATTTGCTTCGTGCGACTTCTATTGCCTGCCTCTGGCTAGTAGATCAGAAACCCACTCAGACTGGCCACTCTGTTATAAAAATATTGATTATTAATATATTGGTAACTATTGTCAGACTAGTTGTTTTCTGTGTTTCTGTTTCTTTTATTTTTTAAATCGACTACGCGAAAACTGTTATTAGAATCCTTAAAGTGGCACAACTCTGATTATTTAATATATCATTGAATAAGATCATTGATGATACAATCAGTATGTCAGTAATAGTGTAATATCCTGTTTATCGTGTTAAAATTGTGTTTATCCTTTTCATCGGTGTTATTTAAAACAAAACTTCTTAAAGTATTCGTTTTTTGTTGTTTTTTTAATAACAAAAATGAGATATAGGGTCCTATAGAAACCACAGCGTCCGAACGCAATGGCATCGTAGGTCCGCACTGTACTGCAAACAAAGACTTGAAAATACAATGAAAGAGACAAAAACCAACAGAAAGGGTGGTTAATACAGGGTTACCGACTTGGAACGGTCAGTAGGCAATAAGGCCTACTGCTTAGCATGAATTGATTTTATATGCGCAGAATCCTCGCTATTATCCTGTCTTCAGCGCCCAAATAGACAAGACAGTGTAAACACAACTACATCCCATCAAAACGAATTCTGTAACAATAAAGTCCACATCAAAGTTCAAAGTGAGAAATTGGTAAAGGATTTTTTTATTTACATAGATTTTTTTCTTTCGCCTGAGGCATTGTGTTTCATTCTATTCCCGCTACGTTTTGTAGTTGTTTGGTGTTTGAATATTCAGTTTCCCAATGTGTGCTGAGTTGTAACAACCGGTTCAAAATCAGTTTTCCTAGTTCTCAAAACACATTTATTTTTTCCCCCACAACACACACACCAACACCTACCCTCCAAAATAAAAACAAGAGGCCCAAGAGGACCTCTATCGCTCTACTGGCTTTATGGAGTCTGTGGCTGGATTGGGGTGTAAATAAGTTGATGTAGCACTTATGACAAAACCCTTTGCCCTGCACTGAGCGTTTATGGCAGTCGAACATATAACTAAATAATACAAGTTTCCCAAGTTGTATCCATGTAGAGGGACTCCTTTACACAGGAGAACAAATCCCGTTTTATAAATGTTGTGCCTCGAGTCCCTAAATGACCGTAGCAAATTAGAATTAAATGTATTCACATTTGGCGACATAAGCATTTTGTTTTATCTGAGTACCCATATGGTGCCCCTGAGGATAGAGTCAAAAACGAAAACGAAAAAATACACCACAAATGAACTTGAGATCTATATAGGAGGAAAAAAACAATGTATAGATGTTAAGCTTCGAGTCCCTAAATGATCTTACCAAATTAGAATCAAATACAGTCACATTTGGACAAGATATGCAATTTGTTGTATTTTGTACCTGATTTCCCTCTATGGAGCCCCCCGAGGATGGAGCCAAAATATGAAAACGTATTGCGCATCTACAAATCTCTAACTAAAAAATAAACAGACATGAACTTGAAATCTCAAACGGTACAGAAGGAATTATTTACACAAGCCCGAAACGTGTAGCTTTAAATTACTGGAAGTTCCCCAGGTGTTATCCCTGTAGAGGTACCCCTTAATGCTCGAGGTCAAAACCAGTTTTATATATGTTGTGCCTCGAGTCCTTAAATCACCCTACCAAACTTGAATCGTAACTATTCACATCTGGACAAGATGAGTATTTTTTTTGTAAATACTCCCACCAAACAAACCACCCACCCACCTAGTGGGCACAGCCAAAATCCGAGACCTTATCGCGCATTTACATATGCTTACTAAGAAATACACCTCACATAAACTTGAGATCTCAAAGGGTATTAAAGGAGTAAGCGTCATAAGGCCGAAAGTCTAGAATAGTAAATTACTGCAAGCTCCCCAAATTGTACCCCTGTAGAGGGGCCCTATATGCAGGAGGACAAAACTCGTTGTATAAGTTGTGCCTCGGGTCTATACATTACCATACACAATTAGAATCAAATCCATTCACATTTGGACAAAATAGGTATTTTCTTCTGATTTGTTACCCCCACCCCTAGTGGGCGGAGGCAAAATCCGAGACCTTGCTGCACTCCCTTGGGTCATAAAATAAAAAAAATAAAAAATAAAACAAGTTAGCCCCCAGTGGGATTTGAACCCTTGGCCGTAGGTTCTTCATATAGCATATTTATGAAAATCATGGGCCATAAGTCTGGTGTTAGTGGTCCGATACGGCTAGTTTTCGAACTTATCCTTGATTTTATTGTTTTAACAAGCTGTGCAATTTTTGGTAAAGATCCAATAAATATAATTTGCTAGAGTGTTCACACGGCGGAAAATGGCTTTTTTTTTTACAAAAAAAATGACAAGGGCCATAACTCTGATGTTATTAATCCGATCTTGCAGGTTTTTGAACTTGCTTTCATTGTCTCTGGAAACGTTTGATAAAGGTCCGATTAATAATAAGGTGCTGGCATGTTCACAAGGCAAAAGTTAACTGACGGACGACGGACGAAGTTAACGGACGGACGGACGACGGACAACTCGTCATCCCATAAGCTCTGCTGGCCTTCGGCCAGTAGAGCTAAAAACGAATGTTAAAGTCTTATGATTAGACATGCAACGTATCGTAGTACTATTTTGTTCATAGCAAATAAACTTAGAAATCCTATAACTTATGTTACTATCACAACTGTTACCACTGCTGACTAAGGTCATATGCACTGAGTGTTCTATGGCTTAGAAAAAAACATTTAAGGAGTGTATTGAGAAGGTATAGTAATACCTTCGATTCAGCACGTAATGCGCCTACCTTGGTATATACTGAATACATGAATTAAAAGGATTATATCAGGATTGGTATATTTTATAGAATTGTTCGAATACATTATTTATGTGTTACTTTGATAGTAATTAACTACATGAGCTGTAAACGACGAACAGAAATTACACTGAACATATACAATACAAGATTAAAAAGGGTATTTCTTAATTATTCTGCTTTGCTCAGCTATTTGAAACTTGGCGGTAACAACGATCGCAATGTATTGCAACGCGAGCATCATTTGTAGATATCGGTAAAGTGATACACGTGATTCTTTGGGGGTTCCATTATGGCTTGATAAGACTTAATAAATAATCATTGATTTTTTAAGTTCATTTTTTCTAATTTTAAATCAGTTTTTTAGCGCAAAGCCTCATGCACACCCTTTAATAATTCGAGCAGAAAATATGCCATATTCTAAATAAAGTTTGAACTTCTCTTGACGTGTTCAGCCTCCGTAGCGGCTGTTGCATTTGTCATGAATATTTATAATGATGCCGTTTGGTGAAAAGGCAATCAAATTTGTTTGATTGATTCATTCATTCTTCATTCATTCATTCATCCATCTTTATTTCCTCCTAACAGAAGATTAGGAGCGAGATATGAACGATTGTTTACACTTAATTAATGATGACAAGAAGAGGTGTGGTTGTCTACATTCATAGTGGCTTAAGCAAACTTATACATCGGTTAAAGGCCAGGCTTATGAATAAAATCTCAAAGTGGCACCGGTGGCATTTTTCTGATCATTTTATACATTATGCTACAAAGAGAGGTTTAATCACAAACTTCTAACTAAGGAAGCATGTTTAAACCATACACGGTGGCATGTAAATAATCCAAACATTAATCTGTACTCTATACAGATTCATCAAGATAATTATATAATGTATTTATTTCTATTCTTTCTAGAACAAAATTATTATTCCTGTCAAATTTTGAATGTTGGTACATCTATTAATAACTGTGCCTGTACAAATATGATAAGTGATTTGAATGCTGAAACCCTTATCTTAAAGCGGACGAAATCCTAACTTACTGCAGTGTATACATAATGGTGATAGCTTCTACCGCCACTCCACCAGCTGGGGTTTAGAATGACCAAATTATGACATATACAAGTCGGGGTCAAAATATTGTGTGGAAATACTTTACGTTTTAGAACTGTATCACAAACTACGTTGATCTTCCTCAAACTAATCAAGATGAAAGCCGGACAAAGGTATATATGTACATGAATAGTCGTCTTAAGAGTTCTTTAGTCGTAACCTAAATTCTTTTTACTGTGTGCTGTGGTACAATTTTTGATACATTGTTTTTTAATTATGCATTTTCGTATAGCTTTTCAGGAACATTAAAGCGTATTGCTTGCTAATTTCTCTGAATACCAATATTTCCTTTTGGTGTGATGTACTTGTATTTACATTGATTTGTCAATGTGGGCGTTGAAGACAGGGTAATAGAGGTTGTGTACACATACAATAGAGGGCGTGGGCGGTAGCTAGCATATTTCACTACCGCTCATGAACAGTCTCAATCAAACCGAGACTGCAATATTTCGTATGTGTCGTGCTCAGCCGTTTCCAAAGGTTCATTATCATATTCTTTTTTTTAAGCTAACCTGTGGGCCTTATTGCCTACTGACTGTTCGACGTCTTTATCCATGTCATCACCTCTCTTTATGTTATGTATTGCCATTTATTTCGGTTTGTGGTTCCTATGGTGCTGTATCGTTTAATTGCTGTTGTTTAGAATTACTTTCTGTATCATCAATATAAAAGTATGATTTACATTTAGTTGATCTAGTGCAGTCAGTCCCAGAGAAACATATTTAAAATGCTTTAAAACGTTAAATTAAACCTAAGGGTCAAGATCAGTTTCTTTTGTGAAAATGCGTTAATGAGATGTACTAGCCACTATACAACTACTATTTCATAATTAATACATACAGTTCTTGAGATACATAAATAATCGCAATAATTTAACGTTGGCGCCCTCGCCGTCGCCGACGGTAACGTTACACGTATGTTTGAAAAGGCGAGGCAACATTTACGGGCGCACACTTAAAATATAGGTTGTAGGGCTCAATTAGTTCAAAGTACAATTTTTCATTATTAATTGTACAACGGTAAATAAATAAATAAATATTTCGTAAGACTGGTAACACTTTCATCGTACTGAAATGTGTCAGTTGTTATATCTTGACTCTGAAACACTCAACTATATATGCCTTAAATAAGTTAAATGTGTCTAATATCAAAACCTAAAACTTAAAAAAAAGCAAGTACCGTATAACCGTATGACTATACAACATAGTTTAACTTACATTCTTTCGCAAGATTGTTCCTACAGCCACGTGCAAGGAATGTATGCTTAAGGTTGTATGGTCACTCTATACTTTACATTTCGATGTTTTACAGTTTAGAATTAAAGTCTAAATAGGTAATATACCATCCACACCATAACACGCATTTCCAATAAAGAAATCGACCGTCATGTATAACCTAACATGTGTTGAAAATGACGTAAAACACCTTACAAATAATAATACTAATTATAATAATCGATTGATCAATGGTTGCTTCTGGACCTTTTTCCAATTCCTCATTCCATTAGCTTGTTATCTCTCTTCCTAAACTCAGAAGTTAAAAAAAGCATTGACCATATGGTCAGTGTTAACAAAATCCGGGTAACTAAAGTTTTAACATGAAGTATCGGATATATTTTCAATTTTATGTACAATATAATCCAGGGAGTTTGTTGTTTAGGGAGATATTTATCAGATAAGAGCTGATTAATCCATAAGTAGCAGCTACACACCCTTTTGACTGGCATGAATTTGTAAGATAGCAGGATAGTTACTACCGTGTTCATTACGGTCGCGTAATAGTTGGCCACGAGTATTACTGATAAACGTAAGTAATTAACTTGATTGTTGGGGTTTTGAGATCTAGTTAATTGTACAATCCTTGCATTTATAAAATACATGTATTCAATTGTAAAGTCAATGCGGATAAACGTAGGTATAAATGGCGAACTGAACACGAATGGTAAAAGTAGATATAACAGGCATACCGGAAATGTAGCATTCAAGGGCCACTGTCAATCAAAAACACGCACAGAAACAAACGATAACTACATAGATGTATAAAATGCAATACATGACATCACAAACATAAAAGGTTGACAATAAGGCTACGGACAGTGTCAAAAAAGCCGCTGGGTCTAAACCAGGTTCTAGGGTGCACCAAAACTCACTCTTGCCCTATTTCCATCCGAATAAAACGGACAGTGTAAATAAAAATATCCCCGTCAGGTTATATTCTCTAACAAACAAGGCAGCATTAATTACAATCTCTGTAATTGTTGGTTGTTTCTATGCGTGTTTTGGTTGACTGTGGTCCTTAAATGCTACATTTCCTGTTTGACTTTATATTAGATTTTATGATATTGGGCGATTTTAACATCAATGGCAAAATTATATACACAATGTTCAAGCGTAAATCTTAAACCAAGCATACAGCCTTTGCAAAGTGCAGTTCTGCGTTTACGACATTAACATCCACATGTACCAAACAAAGTTACCTAACGTTTTACGAGTATTGTTTAAAATTATGTTTCTAAATCAAGAAATGTGACCTTTATATGAACTCTTTATAACGTTCAAGCTGTGACGTTACATTTAGTATTGAGGTATGTGCTCGTGGGCGTTGCATATTCGTGAAATTATATGTTTGTTATTATTCACATAATATGGGTGTCTTATCTGCAATATATACCACTGAGATCTTTAAATTTTCCCCCATTATTTTTTAAATTGTGTATGTTCATAGTTCAACTGTTTTTGCCTGTCGTTCATTGCGCTAATTATCGTTAAGAGCATTTATTAGTTTTTACATACAAATATTTATCTTTATAAAATATAGCCATTATTCGATAATCATCGTGTATTATTAGCTGCTGCATGACCAGGCCTTGAATTCACCAACCATTCTTAAGCATATTCTTAGACTTAAGCTCAAGTATGCAAATTTCAATCACAAACATTGCTATAAGTTAACAGAATAAACAGAATAAACGTTCATAACAAGCTGCTATGTATAAATATGATACATACTAATAAATAGCAACTTCTTACAATTGTTTATCTTTGAAGGTCATGGAAATATTTGTGAACACATTTTTAGTACTTGAGCTCAAGTCTAAAAATAGTTTGAAGAATGGTTGGTGAATTCCAGGCCTGCAGGTGTATTATACATATAACATGCAACTATTATATGTTCGTTCACAATACACTTGGTCATGCAGCCGCTAATAATAACCATACGTAGGTAACACATGACCATACGTAGGTCGTAAACGATTATAACTTTAAAACTATGTATCTATGGATATACAAAATAGCATGACATGAACTTTCCTGCTCTCGCTTTATTAATTAAATATGAAACATAACAACATGAAAACATAAGAAAATACGTACACAACATTATCATCACACACACACACACACACCTGTTTCACCTGCAAATGAACTTTGTTTATCTATTTCTATAGTCATAAGAACTGATGGATCTGCTCTGAACCCCGTTTTATAATTTATTCTGACACATACATCTGCTGTTTGGCGTCTTACGTCGAAAGTTGGTTGAAAAGGCCAATACACATTTAGCAATACCTTCAAGAAAGCAATATATTAGCGACTACATATACTTTCAAATCATTTAAACATGTCAGGTTTTAGAAATGTCTTTTAAGAAGTAGGCCAGATATTCCGTCTACAGTTTATAGTGTTATACTCCTTTATAATCAAAGTACTTTTCTTAAATTAGTCATAACGTTGTTACGTGTAGTACTGTATCAAATGTGTATTGCGACCCGGAATTGTATGTGAGGAAGCTAACAAGCTTTGGTTGTTCTACCCATTTTCCCAATCGTGCTCAAAAATTTCCCGCAGGGGCACCTGGTGTCTTCCTCCAACAATATAAGCTGGAAATGTCGCCATATGACCTTTGCTGTTTGGAGTGACTATAAAATCGAATTCAATTCAATTCAAATGTGTAATAAATGTACAATCCAATAGATGAAACGCTTTGAGATTAATCCAACACGTGTAAATCCAACACAGGTTACTCTATCCAAATAATAGTTTCACTTTTAGTTATTGTAAATTAATATAAACGGGCGAGCCGCCAATAATTAAAAAGTACCTTATATCTTACTAAATAATGTAACAATTTAAATCCTAAATATATCTGCAAAACATGATTTGATTGAATCATAATTACACTCGCAGTTCACATATATAGATACAAATAAACAACATTAATAGTAATTAAAATACACATGCATCATAAACAGTTTACATATCTTTATACATATATGCATTCCCTTCCTTTATATAACGAACTTTTATTGCTACTAACAATTACAATATCGTGTTTTAGCGACAACCATCTTCACGGCTGGTAATCATTGGGACAAGCTCCAAACGGAGCTATACCTGGAAGTGTCCCAACGTAACTTCCTAGCTGGTGACAATGGTGACAACTTGTAAACAAAGGCAAGTGTGACTTTTAATGTTTCATTTATTATTTAAAAATCAGGCCTTATTTGAAAATCGGGGAATGATGTTCCACGTAGTAATGTTAATACTTTGCTCACAAACCGGAGTTACTCCAGATTAATGCTTTATTTGAAGCCAACGACTTTTCTCCAGGCCGAGTAAACACACCGCATTCTTCCACAGGAGAAAAGTTGCTGGCTTCAAATAAAGCATTAATCTGGAATAACTCCGGTTTGTGTGCAAAGTATTAACATTACTACGTGGAATAGCATTTTTTAGTATAAATGAGAAATCATAAGTCACACTCACGTTTGTTTACAAGTTGTCACCATTGCAAAAGCTCGGAAGTTACGTTGGGACACTTTTGCGTATAGCTCCGGTTGGAGCTTGTCCCAGTGTTTGCCAGCCGTGATCTTACGATCATACTGACGATGAAATTGCAAGGTTATATGAACACCTTGACACACTTAAGTAATTCTTTTCAATCTTCAGAAGTAATATTGTTCACAGTAACCCATTGTAGTATTGAGCATGTTTCGGCATTGGGTCCTATATACACGGAATAACCATGAGAAAAATGGTCGCAGCTGTTTATATTAGTGAATAAACCGTTCATTGTGTCTAGCCTATATTTCTATACCCTTGTTGGAAGGGCGAAAGAAATCCACAACAGGAGGTATAACTCCCGCAATGTGGCCTGGAAACTGAATACCATGATTTTTAATTGAATGGGGATCAAGAACATAATATTCCATTGCACTAATTATCTTTTTTGCTCATCACCATCCCCATTTCAACCCGTTATTTCCTTAGCTGTTAAAGTATTATAAAACACCATTGATTGATTGATTGATTGAATGATTAATTGATTGATTCATTCGCTCGTTCGTTCGTTCGTCGTTCGTTCGTTCATTCATTATTCATTCATCCATCCATCTCCATCCATCGATCCCTCCATCCATCCATACACCCACCCACCCACCCACCCATCCATTCATTCATTCATTCATTCATTCATTCATTCATTCATTCATTCATTCATTCATTCATTCTTTCTTTCTTTCATTCATTTATTCATTCATTCATTCATTTATTCATTCATTCATTCATTCATTCAATTCATTCATTCATTCATTCAATTCATTCATTCATTCATTCATTCATTCATTCAATTCATTCAATTCATTCATTCATTCATTCATTCATTCATTCATTCATTCGTGTTATAGAAGTGGAGGAAAGTAAGATAAACTCAAACACTACGTTGCTTTCGCAATAAAAGCAGAACAATAGAGTATGCGTTATTCTATGGCAATTACATCTGTATATCGTGAACCTGACAAAGAAGTAGGAATTCATGATAAGGTTAAATCAATAAATAAAAACATTAATCACCAAGTGTTAGAATCTAGGACGAACTGAAATTTTGAAAACGCAGGTATGTTACACATGACTTTAATGATATTCACAGATATGAAACTAACAGATATGTGTTATTAACAGAAACAATCTGACAGCTAAATCAAAAAAACATGTACACTTCTATAGCATTAAATACATGATCGTATCACAAGAAAAAAAATAGAACAGAATGCTTTGTATTATACATTCGTAGCATGTGTATTAATAAGACACAGCATTATATTGGTTGTTTAATCCGGATAAAGAGTATTTCCTCTGTGAATAAACCACAATTATTCTAAACATATTCAAAGCAAATGTCTAATTCCGCTCTACGTATCCTTATTTTCCGACGTATAAGCTAACTCAAAAAAAGTAGATACATATGTGGAACAGACAAAGTAGATGCATATGTCGAACAGAAAATATAAGTATTTCAAAACAGAAAATAGACACAGATGTCGAACAAAATATAAGGCACATAATTATGTCAAACAGAAAAAGTAGACACAGATGCAGAACAGAAAATGTAGACACAGAAGTCGAACAGAAAAGGTAGATACAGATGTCAAACAGAAAAAGTAGACACATATTTATGTCGAAAAGAAAAAGTAGATACAGATGTCAAACAGAAAATGTAGACAAATATGTAGAACAGAAGAAGTAGATACAGATGTCGAACAGAAAACGTAGATACATGTGTGGAACAGAAAAAGTAGATACAGATGTTGAACAGATAATAGACACATATGTCGAAAAGAGAAATAAGATACAAATGTTGAACAAAAAAATAGATACAGATAGACCAAAGAAAAAGTAGATACAGATGCAGAACAGAAAATGTAGACACAGAAGTCGAACAGAAAAGGTAGATACAGATGTCAAACAGAAAAAGTAGACACAGATGCAGAACAGAAAATGTAGACACAGAAGTCGAACAGAAAAGGTAGATACAGATGTCAAACAGAAAAAGTAGACACATATTTATGTCGAAAAGAAAAAGTAGATACAGATGTCGAACAGAAAACGTAGATACATGTGTGGAACAGAACAAGTAGATACAGATGTTTACAGAAACTGTAGACACAGATGTCGAACAGAAAAAGTAGATAAAGATGTCGAACAGAAAAATAGACACATATGTCGAAAAGAGAAATTAGATACAAATGTTGAACAAAAAAATAGATACAGATAGACCAAAGAAAAAGTAGATACAGATGTCGAACAGAAAACATAGATACATATGTCGAACAGAAAAGTAGACATATATGTTGAACACCAAAAGTTATACAGATATTGAACAGTAGAAGTAGATGCAGATGTCGAACAGAAACAGTAGATACAGATGTCGAACAGAAAACAGACATATATGTCGAACAAAACAAGTAGATACAGATGTCGAACAGAAAATGTAGACACATATGTCGAACAGAAAACCTAGATACAGATGTTAAACAGAAAATGTAGATACAGATGTCGAACAGAAAAAGGTGATACAGATGTCGAACAGAAAGGTAGATACATATGTCGAACAGAAAAAAGACACATATGTCGAACAGAAAAAGTAGATACAGATGTCAAACAAGAAAGTAGATACAGATGCCGCACAGAAAAAGTACATACAGATGTCGAACAGAAAACGTAGATACAGATGCCAAACAGAAAATAGAAACATATGTCGAACAGAAAAAGTAGATATAGATGTCGAACAGAAAAAGTAGATCCAGATGTCGAACAGACAAAAGTAGACACATACGTATGTCGAACAGAAAAAGTAGATAAAGATGTCGAACAGAAATTGTAGAGATATGTAGAACAGAAGAAGTAGATGCAGATGTCGAACAGAAAAAGTAGATACAGATGTCGAGAAGAAAAAATAGATACAGAGGTCGAACAAAAAACAGACTCATATATCGAAAAGAACAAGTAGATACATATGTCGAACAGAAAATGTAGACATATTTGTCGAACAGAAAAAGTAAATACAGATGTCGAACAGAAAAGTAGACACAGAAGTCGAACGGATAAAGTAGACATACATCGAACAGAACCTGTCGATAAAGATGTCGAAAAGAAAGTTAGATACAGAGAAAGTAAAGAGAAAGTATATACAGATGTCGAACAAACATGTAGATACATATGTCGAACAGAAAAAGTAGATACAGATGTCGACATGTGTGTCTATTTTCTGTTCGACATCTGTATCTACTTTTCTGTACGACTTCTGTTTTAACTTCTTCTGTTCGATACCTGTATCTACATTTTTAGTTCGACATATGTGTCTACATTTTCTGTTCTACATCTGTATCTACTTGTTCTACATCTGTATCTACAGAATGATGTCGAACAGAAAACGTAGATAGATATGTCGAACAGAAAATAGACACATATGTCGAACAGAAAAAGTAGATATAGATGTTGAACAAAAAAGTATATACAGATGCCGCACAGGAAACACTAAATACAGATGTCGAACAGAAAACTTAGATACAGATGTCAAACAGAAAAAAGAAACATATGTTGAACAGAAAAAGTAGAAACAGATGTCAATCAGAAAAAGTAGATGCAGGTGTCGAACAAAACATAGACACATATGTCGAACAGAAAACTTTGATACAGATGTCAAACAGAAACTAGACACATATGTTGAACAAAAATGTAGATACAGATGTCAAACATAAAAAGTAAATACAGATCTCGAACAGGGAAATTAGATACAAATGTCGAAAAGAAAAAGTAGATACACATGTGGAACAGAAAACGTAGATACAGATTTCGAACAGAAAATAGACACATATGTTGAACAGAAGAAGTAGATACAGATGTCGAACAGAAAATGTAGATAAAGATGTTGAACATAAAATAGTAACATATGTCGAAAAGAACAAGTAGATACAGATGTCGAACAAAAAAGTAGATACAGATGCCGCACAGAAAAAGTACAAACAGATATCGAACGGAAAACGTAAATACAGATGTCAAACAGAAAATAGAAACAAATGTCGAACAGAAAAATGTAGATACAGATGTCGAACAGAAAAAGTAGATCCAGATGTCGAACAGAAAAAAGTAGACACATACGTATGTCGAACAGAAAAAGTAGATAAAGATGTCGAACAGAAATTGTAGAGATATGTAGAACAGAAGAAGTAGATGCAGATGTCGAACAGAAAAAGAAGATACAGATGTCGAGAAGAAAAAATAGATACAGAGGTCGAACAAAAAACAGACTCATATATCGAAAAGAACAAGTAGATACATATGTCGAACAGAAAATGTAGACATATTTGTCGAACAGAAAAAGTAAATACAGATGTCGAACAGAAAAGTAGACACAGAAGTCGACGGATAAAGTAGACATACATCGAACAGAACCTGTCGATAAAGATGTCGAAAAGAAAGTTAGATACAGAGCAAGTAAAGAGAAAGTAGATACAGATGTCGAACAAACATGTAGATACATATGTCGAACAGAAAAAGTAGATACAGATGTCGACATGTGTGTCTATTTTCTGTTCGACATCTGTATCTACTTTTCTGTACGACTTCTGTTTTAACTTCTTCTGTTCGATATCTGTATCTACATTTTCAGTTCGACATATGTGTCTACATTTTCTGTTCTACATCTGTATCTACTTGTTCTACATCTGTATCTACAGATGTCGAACAGAAAAAGTAGATCCAGATGTCGAACAGAAAAAAGTAGACACATACGTATGTCGAACAGAAAAAGTAGATAAAGATGTCGAACAGAAAATGTAGAGATATGTAGAACAGAATCAGTAGATGCAGATGTCGAACAGAAAAAGTAAATACAGATGTCGAACAGAAGAAAATAGATACAGAGGTCGAACAAAAAACAGACTCATATATCGACAAGAACAAGTAGATACATATGTCGAACAGAAAATGTATACATAAATGTAGAACAGAAAAACTAGATACAGATGTCGAACAGAAAAGTAGACACAGAAGTCGAGCGGAAAAAGTAGACACATACGTCGAACAGAACCTTTCGATAAAATGTCGAAAAGAAAGGTAGATTCAGAGAAAGTAAAGAGAAAGCAGATATAGATGTCGAACAAACATGTAGATACATATGTTGAACAGAAAAAGTAGATACAGATGTCGACGTATGTGTCTATTGTCTGTTCGACATCTGTATCTACTTTTCTGTTCGATATCTGTTTCTACTTCTGTTCGACATCTGTATCTACATTTTCAGTTCGACATCTGTATCTAATTTTTCTGTTTGACTTATGTGTCTACATTTTCTGTTTAACGGCCTTTTTGACACCGACCTTTCCAAGGCGGTAGCCCTATTGTCCTCCCTATTGTCAACCCTTTTGTGTTTGTGATGTCTAATTTGGCATTTTGTTCATCTTTAAAGTTGTTCTTTGTTTCTGTGTGTGTTTGTGGTGACTGTCGTCCTTGAATGCTACTTTTCTTGTTCGTTTTTTATATCCATATTTACAACCCATATTTAAATAAACAACATGTGCATGAATCTAACGAAGGAAACTATCGACACCACAAACATAAACGGTTTGACAACAGGGGTACCCCATTGATGCGGTCATTGATATGTCGGTGAAATGCGTTTGAAGTAGGTAGGTAATAGAGTGCAACAATTTTCACTCTTACCCTAGTCATTAACTTTGAGAAGTAATTGTAGTGTTTTTCCTTAATTTATCAATTTATCAAAACAGTAGACCTACATGATGTTCAGCTGATTGTGCTACATTTAATATAAAAATATGGTGTCATAAATAGATTATACATCTTTCCTGATAGTTGTGTTTTTAATAAACAAAGTAAAACTTTCTCATCGATGTGTCCTCTATGTATACCATCTACGGGATTGCTCAAATGTCTGTACAACTGATATTTTAAATATTGAGTTCTGCTCAACCCGGTGCTAGAGGACGCGAACTGTAGAAATCACTATTCACTATCGTTCATGAACAGGATCAATCAAACTGAAACTGCACTATTTTTTTTATTTATCGTGTTTGGCGATTTACAAATTTCTTATTGTATTCTCTATTTGTCTGTACATACAGAATAAAATACTTTTATCGAAACACTTATTTTGTCTAAATGGCAAGACTCGCTAAAGTGTAGGCTTACAGAAATATTCTCTGACATTGAGTATTACGTACTCGTAAAACATACATTACAGTACCGATAACAAGTAAGGCGAAACGCACCTTTACAGATAAATCCGTATATTACGATATGTCGGATTTGATTAATCTATCCGTCCTGGGTTTTCATTGAAGCTTTTAATTCTACTTGATTGGTAGTCTATTCAACCTGCATGGGTCTACTGGTTCTGGCACATAACTCACTCAAAACTTCCTATATATAAGAACCTCACACAGCGAAACAAATTAGGAATATGTCTACGTGCTGTATTTCAGTACTATTTTTTTCTGCAAAACAATGAGAGCATGACGGTCTATGAAAAACGTTAAGCTAGTTTAATGTGCGTGAAGCTCAAAGGGTTTCGCATTAACTTTGAACTAGCTATTGTTTTCCATACCCCGTAGAAATATCGAAATATCGAATTCAATCCTTGTATTTACATTATGTTCGTTTTATCTGTTTTTCAGACTTTGATAATGTAAATAGAGTCCAAAACAGTGTTTAAAGCTATAAGATGTACTGTTGGAACAGCGATGCTACCAACATTGCACCCTTTTTCAATGGCAATTTACGACACTTGGCACACATTACGTGGTCCCGTCTTAATTCCATTAAGCGATGGGAAAGCTTATATAGCAGGATTTTATAACGGATATTGCGAAAATAAAACATGTTTAAAAACATTTTTACTGAACAAATGCCAAAACCTGTTTAAATTACTATTAAACATTTTAATTTTACAATATGCAAACTTTTTAAGGCGAAATTAAGGTTTTATGTCAACCCAAGCCGACCCCGATTTCGCTTCTTGGAGAAGGGGTTGGATGGGGTATGAAAGTTAATACACGGACCACGTAATGAGAATGTCAAGTGGACGTTACATCATACCAACAAAACAAGTTCATCAGACGAATTAACTGCACCTTGTTTGCTTTAGCTCTGCTCCCAAAATGGTATTTTTTACTAAGAATTAAAAAAATAACATTTTAAAGTGTTTCGTTCAAGAGCAATGCCATAGAAATGTAAAAAATAATTATTATCTAGTACACAATTCTTAGTTAAATTATATTTATAGGCATTATATTTTATTAGCATTGCAATGGCTATGGAATAGCATTAAACGAAACAAAATAGTAGTGATAACATTACTCACTTTTGTTAGTTTACCTATTCTGTATTTGTATTGAAGTTGTAATTTATTTGTAATTTTCACCAATACAGCGTGTATGTGTCCTCTAACTCAGTAAACATGTCGAATACAGTAACTTCATATAGCGGCACAAATTGAGAGTATATATCAACGTGCTGTAGGTTTCAAAGATTCAAGAAACCTTTTACCACGCAGTTCGAACAAGCGACCTTCTGATGGTAGGTGAACGCTCTAACAGCTGTGATATTGTAATTTCTTTGAAATTTACATTATTGACGATTGCTTTTAAATATATCGAAAACTATTTGTATGCCGTATTCCTTAAAGCAATATCATAACACCGACGACTGCATATGGGAAATGTTGGACACTTTCTTCGAAAACACAATGACAGTATTGACACAAAATATCAGAGACCTGTTCGATCACCTGCACTTATACTTCAAACACAAGCTTCCACTAATTAAATGTCACAATAACCTATTTCTTTTACATTGTGTATTTATTTATTTCGTTTAATGTCATGTTAACTATTACTATCACACGAACGTGTATAACAAAACCATTACGTGTTCCGAGTATTAACTTTCATACCCAATCCAACCCCTTCTCCAGGAAGCGAAAACGGGGTTGGCTTGGGTGTGTTTTTAAACGTGTTGTATTGTCGAAATGTCCGTCAGAAAATCCTGCTAATATAAGCTATCTCATATCTTAATGGAATTAAGGAGGGACCACGTAATGTATATGATAATTGAAAGAAATATAACAAGATCGGACATGGAAAGTAGCATTCAAGGAGGACAGTCGACCACAAAACACAGAAACAAACACGCAAACAGACAAACAGGCAAACAGATAAACGTTAACTGTTATTTATTACATGACCAACATTGCATAACACATTCTTGCGGTAATAACCTTAGAAACATATTCGGCTGCAACTATACACCATATCTAAATAGAAACGACCACCTAGCGTATTCAGCATTTAGGCGGTCTCGTAAAATTACCATTATGTCATATTAGCCATCATGTCATCATGTTTCAAGGAGCGTTTTATAGCGACACACGTCAATCTGGAAGCACTATTATTAGATCTCTGATTTCTTTTACAGCTATAATTAAATGTATTAATAGATAGACTTACAATGAAATATTGTTATTGTTACTGCACTTTATTCAAAAGTTAGTAAAGATCCAAACAACGTAAAGGAGTGAGGTAAAAACCGCTGATGGTTTAAATCACGTTGCACCAAACCTAAAGTTTATCACAGTTAAACGGGGAAATGTAAATACGCAAGTCCCCGCCGGACTATCTCTCCTTAACTAACTTGACAGCATTAATATTAACTACATTGAGTAAGTTTTCACCAGATACTCAGGCACACCTTATTGAAGCAGTTAATGACACCTCTCTGTATCTGAATGACATGTTGAACATTGGCAACGCTTCCTTTTCTACTATAGTTAATAATATATATCCCAAGGAACTTCAGATAACAAAGCTAATATGTTTGATGCTAATGCTTCTTTTCTCGATTTACATCTCGATATTGAAAATGGTGAAATAATTAGTAAAATCTATGACAAGAGAGATGATTTGATATTGTTATTGCCATTTAGATGGGGATGTTCCCCGAGCAATTTTTTATGGGGTCTATGTTACTCAACTTATTCGTTTTTCTAGAGCTTGTAATCGAGTTGAGAACTTGACTATCCGTAATCTGTGTATAACTAAAAACCTACTCCATCAGGGCTACCGTTACTATAAACTTCGTAAAACCTCTGCAAGCTTTAATTCTCGAAACCCTGATATTCTTTCCAAATATAAACGTAATTTAAGAACTCTTCTGCGACAAGGACTATCACAACATGACTTCGATAGCGACGGGATTTACAAACTTCGTAAGATCTTTGGTCATGATCACGTTAATACTATATTTGTTAAACTTGTTTATCAAAAGAGGTTATGACCCTATCATTTTGCAACGCAATGCATGCTTGGTGGTGGACCCATTTACAGTTCGCCAATATGCTTTCCTCTTTAATTGTGCGATGACCGGACAGGATGTGCTCCCTACGATAACGTCTTCCTAAAGACCGGACAGGATGTGCACCCTAAGATGACGTCTTCCTAAAGCCCAAAAGGACGGTGACGTTTGATGTTTGTCTGCAATCGTGTCTTGTCGTGACCTCAATTGTTTATTCTCTTGTTGCTCTGGCTTCTGCCAAGTCATTGAGTACCTTCTTTGTGGCTTTCTAGGCTATTGTTTCTTGTATTTATCTTTCCACGAGCATCTTTGTATTTTACTTATATTGCCTATTAATGATGTCTTGTTGGTTAGAGAATAGTTCATGGCAGGGATTTCTTAAATTAAACTGTCCCGTTTTATTGGGATGACAGTAGGGTAAGTATGAGGTTTGGTGCACCCTAGGACCTGGTTTAAACCCCCAGCGGCCTTTTTACCACCGACCATTTCAAGGCGGTAACCCTATTGTCAACCCGTTTTGTGTCTATGACGTCATATGCCTTTATTTCTTATTAGTAATGTTTGTCGTTTTGCGTGTTTTGGGGTTTATTGTGTTCTGTGAAAGCTGCATTTCCTGTTCGACTTTTATACTTATTTTTACTCAATTAATGATGCGCTATTCTCTTGTCCAAATTTAGTAATATACCAACATATTTTTGTTTTCACTTTTCTTTTGAATATTTGTTTTTACATATACTGAATCGAAAAAGAAACGCAAATCGGGAATTTCCGCTATATATTGTATGTACAATATGCTGCTGTTAATCGAATGTTACATGGCTACGTTCCTTTCGGAAAAAAAGATTAAAACAACACTTTTGCCACGGACCGTTCCAAGGTGGTACCGCTGTTGTCAACCCTTATTTGTTTGTGATGTGCTTTTTTACAGAATGTGTTTGTGATGTACTTTCTGAATCACCTTTGCTTTGTAATACTTGTTGGAGTGACTGTATTATGTGAATGCTACTCCTCCTGTTGGACTTATAACCTTTTATTTTAATGACTATTTCTAATGAAAATAATCTCAGTAGCACATTTAGGGTATAATTTGTTCATAAGAAATATTGGAATTTGACAATATGCATTTTTCTTCATAAAAAATGAACATTTTCATGCATGAGTGATTTTGAAGTCCGAACCCCAAACTATTTTTCTTTTCTGGCTTGGTAAACAAAAGACCAAGCCTGATAACTTTATTTGATCAAAATATATTAAACGGTTGAAATATTATGACACATGTTTCTGTTTGGTAAAACGCGTCTAAAAATCCTGGATATATATAGGTATAAGGCGGTTTGAATGCTTTTTTTATCCGGAAATATATGTTTTGAAGAAATGTCGCGACTCCTTTAGGTTACAGTACCCTATTGAAAAAAACCAGTCTGATTGGCAGAAAAGTATATGGAAACGCCGATGCCTAATGCATACGTAAGCCTCGTTTTGATTGGATGAGAGACTAGGCGGGAAATTCAATTATGTTAACCTGAATTTGTTATTTATCTCTGATTATTATTTTACACAACTTTCATTCATATGCTTTATTTCTGTGATATGGCAGAATAAAAATGAAGGGGTGTGATTCCTTTTTACATGTATCTAAGTTGCCTCTGTGCAGCAGGGTAAACAAAAGTAAGCCTGCAGTTTTTGTTTGCATGTCAGATGGGAAAACATTAAACAGTAAAGTAAGTCTATGGAAAATATAATAGTGGTCTATGACCTAAATATTCTAATTGTGAAGCACCTATACATTTTTAGCATCGTAGTGCCGTGTGTCCCTTATAAAAAGAATGAAAACACTGGGTGACAAGAAATACATCAATAACTTTAGTCACATATTTTTAACAAAGCATTCTGTTGATTTGAATGAGTTTTCCTTATAATTGTTAGTAGTATACTTTTCCTCACCCTTATACTTGTTAGCAGTAAACGTTTCCTCACCTTTAAAATAATAAACTAAGCCAATACTGAAGAGACAATTGTATCTGTAGAAGTAATGCCGAGTACTTATCTCTTTATTGTATTTTTAATACAGTTTTTGTAAATGTATAAATCAAATCAATTCATTTTATTGGTGTGAAATCCAAACAATACACTGGATAGATACCAAGTAAATACAAAACATGACAGGAGCAATAATAATACTAAGCATTACAGATTGTACACACACGTGATAGCAACAAGATATATACCTTACTATGCCACTAATTGTTATTTTAACAATGTCATTTATATAATAAACAAAAGGATTGTCTAAGCACATACATTTTGTGGATCCCTAAAATACATATTTCATTGATATCGTAATCATTACTGCAAAGAATACAGCTGAAACCTTGCCGACACTGTCCCGTTCGTTGTAGCTTTGTCACAACTTGTTAAACAAGTTAACCTACTTCTTCTTGACATTGGCATAAGATCACATAATAATTGCTTATATTGTTGGCGATATAAAACACGTGTTAATTCACATTTAAAACAATACATTACAATAACAGTATATTTTACAATAACTATGTACAAGACCTTTCAGTATCCGTGCTATTTAAAGGCTACCAGCTGGATATCTAAGCATTCAAGACTTGCATCGCGTAATCAGCAACCGTGAAATACGTGCATATTTTTAACTACAGTAAAGTAACCCCTAGTTTACAGCTTATAAAGACAAGTCACATATCTATTTTGTAAACTGGAAATGTGTTAATAAATTATTATAACGACCTCGGATAATTCACTATAAGACAATATAACGATTATGTTTATTTTTAAGTTACTGGTTATCAATAATGATATTGTTTTAGTTAATTGTATTGTACATGGTATGTAACCTTATTGTATTAATAATTATTATTTGGATTTTTAAATTAGAAGCGTGTGTGTAAGCTTGTAAGCTTACCCTCCAGCAAAACGGAATACTCAAATGGCAAATCGGTAAGCACATTTTAAAATATCATTAACTATATGACTGCATTTAATACTTTAATATTAACAGCCTTTCATCTTTGCAAGGCATTTTGTAAATAAACTTAATTTTAAATTATTCATTTTCATTTTAACTGCACAAATAGTGGTGTCTTATATGCATAAAAATCTCCATGTCAGATACGAAATAAAGGATCATAACCTGATGTGTGTGACTGAAAGAACATTGAAATATAATATAAATCATTTGGACATATTTCAGTTTTTTAATTACTACCTGATATAATAAAATAATGTTACATTTTTGCTAATAATAAGGAGTAGTTTACTCTTCGTAATAGGGCCTATTTATAAAATTCATCAACAAATGTTTTGAAACTTATAAGATGTAGACGAACCCATTTTGATTGTTCAAGAAATATCTTTTTCCCTTATGGCGTCATTTGGTTTTCCTCAGGTTATGGCAAGTGCGCTACTTTTCTGCCGTCATAATCCTGCTGTTGGTGTCTTACTTCCTAGTTCCCACGAGACGTCATTACGATCCCAATTCTACTTTCATTGTATTTCTACATTTCTTGACCTTTGCGGCTCATTTTGGCACACAGTGTTGGGTTACGTTTGTTGCAGGTAAGCTTATGTTTGCTATTAAGACAATGCTTCCAGTTGGCAGCCATCTTCATTTGATTCATTGCAATATATTTATATGCTGTTTTATTATTAACAAATTGAGCATATATTTCTGTACATTTATTGTGTTCACTTGTCATTAAATTAAATCCTGGACACGAAATATTTCTGAAATATTAATAATGAACAAATACACTGGCATCCGAAAGCTTAACAGACGCACTGTTATCGGTTAGGTTCTCTAAAATACATTAATGTGTGATGACGTTTAATAACAATGACGGAGTTAAACACAAGACAAGCGCTCATGCGAATAAGACGCTACATTGTCCACTTGCGCATGGGAGGCGCTTGGTCTATCTTACAAGTCAACGATACTTTAGACACATTTACCTTAAATGATGATATGCGGACTGTTTTGCATTTGTTGGATGCTACGAAATTTAAATTTCACGTATTGATTTTTCGTTAATAATACCAATATACATTTACTGAAACTGAAATATGTACAGCATATATAACAGTTGGTAAGACATTATGCCTCAGCCGGGACTCGAACCCACGGTCACTGGTTTACTGTGCTTACGAAGACATATGGTTAGGACTCGTTTATTCAACATTTACCTGTACCGGTTAGGACTCGTTTATTCAACATTTACCTGTAATATCCTCCGGTTACACATGCAAGACATTTATTGTTGTCCTTATGTACTACCTGAATTGTCAAGTGTTTTCTGTAAAAAAAGGATATATATATTTCAGGTTTGACGATGTTTTACAATCTACCCAGGATAATGTTTGGACAAGTTCAGAAGCGATTGTTTCCAATGTACTTCGCCACAACATTAGTGCTGTCCTCCGTTACCTTGGTAACATACACTATGTGTCATCCGTACGAAAATTGGTCTTCAACAGACCAAAAACAGGTATACAATTTGTGTTCATAATTAGCCTGGTCTGCTGTTTTAACTCGTTGTATAAGGCTCAAATTGCCAATTATCTACTTAATATTTTGCCTATTAAATCATGAATAGACACATCGTCACATAGCCATATACCTTAATGCAACTTTATAAGAACGTTGCCCCTTTTTTAGAAAAGAGGTCTTCGTTGGTAAAATATCCCAGTAACAATGACAATCGAAATTACACTGTTAAATTTAAATGTAACATCACTAGAATGTTGCCCTTTTCGTAGTCAATAAACATATTGGTTTCGTGGTTAGTTGATCAAATGTCAAAACAAATATGCACGTAATCATAACATTGAAACTAGTTGACGTGCACAAACCACAAAAGTGTTACTGCTTCCTGTATTTAGTGTTAAGCCAGACATTATTACTTTCTTTAATGTCGAATTCACAGTGAACGTTATTCATATAATCTTGAAACTTTCTTTCAACGTCTTACATTTAACTTGAATAATTTTAAAGAAACATTGTATGCATGATTCCCTTTGTAACACTCAATATATGCCTTAATTTGGGAAGGCAAGTCGCCTATTGAATTTGCTAAAAATGTTAAGGTTCCAACGAACTTTACTGTGACATTCAAGCAGCCTGCATTATACATTTCAAAATAAAAGTAAAGGCCAGAACTTATCACGTTGTTTGGTGAGTGCACACAAATGAGCCTCTATAAAAGACACAGTTACACTATATAAGACACAGCTTGTGTGAAATTGGCTCGGGGTTCGGGGATCGACATTTAAACCCAGTCCGGTATTCAACATTCAAAGTCAGTTCGGGGTTCGACATTCAAACCCAGTTCGGTATTCAACATTCAGTCAGTTCGGGGATCGACATTCAAACCCAGTTCGGTATTCAACATTCAGTCAGTTCGGGGTTCGACATTCAAACCCAGTTCGGTATTCAACATTCAGTCAGTTCGGGGTTCGACATTCAAACCCAGTTCGGTATTCAAAATTCAGGCAGTTCGGGGTTCGACATTCAAACCCAGTTCGGTATTCAACATTCAGTCAGTTCGGGGTTCGACATTCAAACCCAGTTCGGTATTCAACATTCAGTCAGTTCGGGGTTCGACATTCAAACCCAGTTCGGTATTCAACATTCAGTCAGTTCGGGGTTCGACATTCGAACCCAGTTCGGTATTCAACTTTCAGTCAGTTCGGGGTTCGACATAGTTCGGTATTCAACATTCAGTCAGTTCGGGGTTCGACATTCAAACCCAGTTCGGTATTCAACATTCAGTCAGTTCGGGGTTCGACATTCGAACCCAGTTCGGTATTCAACATTCAGTCAGTTCGGGGTTCGACATTCAAACCCAGTTCGGTATTCAACATTCAGTCAGTTCGGGGATCGACATTCGAACCCAGTTCGGTATTCAACATTCAGTCAGTTCGGGGTTCGACATTCGAACCCAGTTCGGTATTCAACATTCAGTCAGTTCGGGGTTCGACATTCAAACCCAGTTCGGTATTCAACATTCAGTCAGTTCGGGGTTCGACATTCGAACCCAGTTCGGTATTCAACATTCAGTCAGTTCGGGGTTCGACATTCAAACCCAGTTCGATATTCAACATTCAGTCAGTTCGGGGTTTGACATTCGAACCCAAATCGGTATTCAGCATAACCTAACTCGGTTTGAATGTCGAACCTCGAACTGACCTTGAATGTTGAATACCGAACTGGGTTTGAATGTCGAACCCCGAACTGACTGAATGTTGAATACCGAACTGGGTTCGAATGTCGAACCCCGAACTGACTGACTGGGTTCTAATATTGAACCCCGAACTCGCAATGAATGCTGAATACCGAGCTGGGTTCGAATGTCGAACCCCAAACTGAGTTTGAATGTTGAATACATAACTGGACTCGAATATTGAACCCCGAACTGGGTTCGAATGATGAATACCGAACTGGGTTCAAATGTTGAATAACGAACTGGTTTCGAATGTCGAACACCAAACTGGGTTCGAATGTTGAATACCAACTCGGATCGAATGTCGAACTCCGAACTGGGTTCGAATGTTGAATACCGAACTGGGTTTGAATGGCGAACCCCGAACTGACTTTGAATGTTGAATACCGAACTGGGTTCGAATGTCGAACCCCGAACTCACTCTGAATGTTGAATACCGAACTGGGTTCGAATGTCGAACCCCGAGCTGGGTTCGAATGTTGAATACCGAAGTGGGTTCGAATGTCGAACCCCGAACTGGTTTCGAATGTTGAATACCGAACTGGTTTCGAATGTCAAACCCTGAACTAGGTTTGAATGTTGAATACCGAACTGGGTTCGAATGTCGAAGCCCGAACTGGGTTCGAATATTGAATACCGAACTGGGTTTGAATATCGAACCCCGAACCCCGAGCCACCTTCACACACATATAACAATGTAGACTTCCGTTTAGACAATGTGTAATAAGGGTTTCTTGATGTATTTTCAGGCATTTATACTGACTATCTGCGTTATTTCTCCGTTTGTTAACTCGTTCTTTCTCGCCCCAGAGATTGTCGACAGCATGGAGAAGCTGTTTGACTTGGAGAAAGCATCTGGAGCGGCGTATGTAGTTGGATACGTAGACAGAACCGAACTGAAAAAGAACCCTGAATACAACTATCACTATAGCAAGTTTAGAATGAACCATAGCATTTCGGGAATAGCGAACGCAATAACCCTTATATGTAACACGATTTATCTTTACCACTTGGCGTGTTTATGTGTCTACTTGAACTTGAAACCATCATTGTGTACATGAACGTTAACTTCACCTGTATCAGTATTTATTATAACAATTGCTCCTGGACCAGTTATATTTGAGATAGACAGACACAGAGAGAGAGAGAGAGAGAGAGAGAGAGAGAGAGAGTATAATGACTTAAAGCATACACGGCTATTTTATTGTTTGTGACGCCTTCACATGGTAAATGTCCTTTTAAAAATAAAATATATATATATATATAGTTTCTTTCTTATTATAAACCCAATTTTATATATGTAAAAGTGGATATAAAAATCGAATTGGAAAAGTAGCATTGAAGGACGACATTCAACCACACACACGCAGAGAAACAAAGAACAACTATATTTGAAGACAAGAAAATACATCACAAACACACAAGTGTTGACAAAAGGGCTACCGCCTTGGCAAAAAAGGCCGATGCGGGTTTAAACCAGGTACTAGGGTGCATCAAAACTCATTCTTACCCACTTATCCTCCCAATAAACGGGACAGTGTAAATAAAGATATCCTCGCCAGGTTATAATCTCTAACAAACAAGGCAATGACGTTAATAGGCAATATAAGTAAAATACATAAATGATCATGTATATATAATATAAAAACAAAAGCCTAGAAAGCCACAAAGTAAGTACTCGATGACTTGGCAGAAGCCAGAGCAACAAGAGAACAAACCGTTAAGGGTACGCCAATATTAAAAACGAACATCAAACGCTACCGTCCTGCATGTATAAGGATTTAGGTAGACGTCATCATAGGGTCCACAATTTGTCCGGTCATCGCACAATCAAAATGGAAAGCATAGTGGCAAACTGTAAATGGGTCTACCACTAAACATGCAGTGCGTTGCAAAATGATAGGGGCATAAACGTTTTAACGTGTTTAATAAATATTGTATGAAAGTGATTGTGACCAAGGATCTTACCAAATAGTATGACAGTGGACATTTGGAAACGGCCGAACACGACATATACGAAATATTGCAGTCACGGTTTGATTGAGACTGTTCATGAACGGTAGTGAAATATGCTAGCTACCGCTCACGCCCTCTAGCGTGTAGTGAAGTTTGTAAATCACATCACCACAGAAGACAGGCTTTGATAGTCCTTGTCGCAAAAGAGTTCTTAAATTACTTTTATATTTTAAGGGTTACTATAATAATATTTTAAAAAGGTTTTTCGAAGTTTATGGTAACGGTTATACAAATATTACGAATATCAAAGTCCTCCACACGACTACAAGCTCTAGAGAAACCAATAAGTTGAGAAACATAGACCGCATAAGAAGTAGCTCCGGAAACATCCCGATCTAAATGGGGATAATTAACAATATCAAAAATTAAAATCATCTCTCTTGCCATAGAATTATTTCGCAATTTTCAATAGAGAGATGTAAATCAAGGAAAGAAGCGACAGTATCAGTAAAGTTAGTTTGGTAATAAAGAAAGGATTGGCAATGTTTAATATGTCATTCAAATATCGAGAGGTGTCATTAAAGACTTCAATTGCATCTTCCTGAGTATCGGATGAAAGACTCAACATGACGAAATCTCTTTCATAGCAATACAAGAACAAATGTGCGACTTCGTACCCACAGGGATACCAACAATTTGTCTATAAACGTTAGTTCCATACCTGACGAAAATATTATCTAACAGGAAAATAAGTGCTTCACAAAATGTTTGGCTGTTCCACATACTAGTGTAATTGTCTAAACTGCAATTAGTAAAATCCGCTATTATTACAGGCCAAAAATGTAGTTTTTTCTCTAGCGAATGTTTCTTTTAATAAGAGCAATAAGCTTGTATTTGATAAGGTAATTTGGTAATGCTGTATATAGTGTAGAGCAGTCATAAGTATTTTCGGATAAAACTTGACGTTTATTACAAATTTTATCAAAAGTCTCGTGAAGTTTTAATAGTCCATAATAAATTAATGCTAGAGTTTTCATAAGTTTTAGCACAAAACTTAATTTATCGCATTGATGTTGCAGTACGAAAAATAATAATTTCATAAAACAAACTGATTTTAATATTAGGTTAACTGTACATTATATCCCGACATCTACATCACTGTTCCAACCCCCTCAAAATAATACCATCCTGTCACATTAACAAATCTCCCAGTATGTTCACTACTTTAATTTGTTTCAAGGCACAAAAACAAAAGAATATAAAGACTATATAAATATCACATTTATGAGAAGGTGATGGTAAGAATGTTTCCCCTGAGGACATGATTATCGCAAAATAAGGTTCGTTTTAAGTACAAATATCCCTTTGTCGAACATTGTTATTGTTGTTGCTTTTTCAAAAAGTTGCTATAAAGGTTATATCATTGGATTGGAAATAACCTAACTAATAAAATCAGTAGATGTTATTGAAATATGTACATAATTTTTGAAGTTATGATGAGTTAAAAAAAGCGAGTTCACCATACTGTGCTGATGACGTCACCGAAACAGCGCGCACTAAAGGTGCGCATGTGGTAATTGTTTTACTATCATTTATTTACTAACTGTGATGTACTATCATACAGCAATATAACACTCGCATCATATAGTAAGAAAGTACACATCGTTGTCTATGGGGATTTAGCATGGGCGTTTTGCGTGAAGTATAGTAATAAAAAAATTTAAACCAGCGGTTAAAACGTATAGTTATGAAAGAGTATGAAAGTGGACCTTATAAACGGCTGAACACGATAAATACGAAATATTTCAGTCTCGATTTGATTGAGAATGTTCATGAACGGTAGTGAAATATGCTTGATGGCATGCATATGGCGGTGGACATGCCATATTTACTGCCATTATTCCATGTTAGCGGCGTATGGTCCCAGTATCTAATAAAAGTATATGCTTTACGACAGTATGATAAGATTATAAACTAAATAAGTTCCTACCTACGCGTTACTAATGCAACCATGCAAATACATAGCTGGTTCATAATCTGTGACCTTAACTTTAGTGTTGTATCTATAACCAGTATGTTAAACAACATTTACATGCAATAAATTGTTTTATCACGGTTTTACATTAATTAGTTCATGTTTAATGGCATGTTTATCCTTTCTCGCTTGATGTAAACGTCTATTAAAAATCTAGTTAGTAAGTATGTTTTTATGATTTTGCAATGTATATCGTCATCAGTCATTCCAACCTTTGTCAATAAATATTTCTTTTTTATATATATGCTGTTACATTTGTTGCGTTTTAGACCTTGAGTCGTTGAAATAGAATACTGCTTAAGTCGGTGCTAGAGAGCATGAGAAATGTTGTTTCCTACATTACGTGTCATGAACAGATTCCATTAAACGGAATCTGTTACTTTATTCTCTTGGTTGTGAACTGTCCTGTTTTAATGGGATGACAGTAGGGTAAGTGTGAGGTTTGGTGCACCCTAGAACCGGTTTAAACCCCCAGTGGCCTACTTTGCCACTGACCGTTCCAAGGCGGTAGCCCTATTGTCAACCCTTTTGTGTTTGTGATGTCGTTTACTTTTATTATAACTTTTGCCTTCTTGTTTGTCTGTTTCTATGTTTGTTTCTGTGTTTTGTGGTTGACTGTCCTCCTTGAATGCTACTTTCCCTGTCCGATCTTTTTATATTTCTTTACACACATAGATTTGTAATGCATGTGTCTGTCCTTTTAACACATGATAACACCATAGAACGTGGGAATGTATTGGATCATAGTCATGATAGTCATTATCGATATTTTGACAGCGCGTGCATAGTTATATCACTAGTGGAATATCGCAAATATAAAATGATGTTATTACACTCCAACACCGTAAGTTATGTGATAATTATGAAATAAAACATGACGAAAACAAATACATACCGCAGTTAGGGATTTAGCTGCTACTGCTAGCACAGGCATCATTCCATTCTCCCAGGAATGTGTGAAAAACGTGTGATTTCTATACCAGTATCATTTGATGCTATTAAGGTATCGCATACTCCTTGATATATTTCTCAATTAATCTGTTATATATATTGCTAAACAACAGTATTGTGAATCAATAAATTCCCAAATAATACAAATATAGTGTAAAAAATTGCAACTCACACCTTACAGTGTCTTTCATTGGTTAAATTGTCGCACGTGATCATTGATCATACTTAATGAATTACATATTCAAGGATCGCAACTCTCGGATGGATGACGACATTTAATAAATACTGAAAATGGGATCCCTCGGAAGCAACAAACACAAACAAGAAATATAAAAAGATAGGACAGGGAAAGTAGCATTCAAGGAGGACAGTCATCCACAAAACACAGAGACAAACACGCAAACAGACAAACAAAAAGGCAAACGTAATAATAAAAGCAAACGACATCACAAACATAAAAGGGTTGACAATAGGGCTACCGCCTTGGAACGGTCAGTGGCAGAGTAGGCCACTGGGGGTTTAAACCGGTTTTAGGGTGCACCAAACCTCGCACTTACCCTACTGTCATCCCATTAAAACAGGACAGTGTAAATAAAGAAATCCCTGCCATGATCTAATCTAACCAACAAGGCAGCATCAATAGGCAATATAAGTAAAACACAAATATGCTCGTGTAAATATAATACAAAACATACACGTAGCAATCGGGTTTATTGAGTCTGTTCATGAGAGGTAATGTTAAGTGCACCTATCACGACTCCTAGCACCGGCTTAAGCGATACTCTACTTTAAAATAAATATAAAAAGATCGGAAAGTCACAAAACTGGGCTGATGATCCCAAAGGACCAGTAAGTAATAACACTACATGTTTGTAGTGTGGGCAATATTTTACGGCTGCCACACAGCACTAAACACGCTAGTGTGAATGTCCATACTACTGATAATCCCTTGTAAGCAACAACCTCAAACAAGAGATAAAAGTAGCAGACTCGGTGTTATTGAGTCTGTTCAGGAAAGGTAATATACAGTGCAACACCTCTCACGCCTCCTAGTAGACCTGAACAACTAACTACGGTAACGATTACGGTAAGGATTACGATAAGGAATACCGACTAAACCAGGGGAGTTTTCTCAATATGAAATAATCCTTGAATACTCGATCAAGCGTTTGCGCTTTACTATAAATAGACCAATGCAATTTATTATTGATACTACATGAACGTGTAGGAACATTTAGTCTGATGTCCTAGTCGTTATCGTAGTTAGTTGTACAGGTCTCGTACTATTGAAAAGGAGATCCCTTGGAAGCAACGAATACAAAGAAGAGATAAAAGTAG